>BMAW01077818.1:0-171357 GCA_019974015.1 Nephila pilipes | reverse complement strand
ATATATATATTATATTATATTATATTATATAAGAATTTAAAATTCTACATTTACTAATACAATTCGTGATAATAATACCAATAACATAAATTATGTTCTTTCGTTGATCATTTATACTTGGTCCTTTTTTCGAATAAAAAGTGTTTAAAGGAGTGTAAAGTGTAAAACTATAAATAGTATTATATAGAGTAACAATTTTTGCATGATAATGTGAATGAAGAGTATATATTTTTGCATTATTTTTTACGCTACATTCGCTTTGCTAATTTTATTATTAATTTAAGTTACATATCGTGTAGAAATTTAATGTTGTAACTTTATGTATTTTAAATTTTGCTGCAAATACCGGTCTTTTCGTCATTTTATTTATCTTTAAGATATTTGTTACGTTGTTGTTGATTAAAAAAATGTAGCTCAATGCAAATCACACAAACCTCTGGGGTTGGGAGGGAGGGAGGGGGGGATCATAAAATATAGTTTTTGTATCAGCGTGATCGAAATATGCGGGTTTTTAAAATATTTCAAATGATGTTATAGCTCAAATGGTTCTTTTTAAACTCAAAAGCAAAAATGGGTAAATATTGAGCCAAATTGTAAAGATGCTTTTAAATCTTTTTCATTACTTTTCCAGTAGAAGTTAGCTGTGCTATTTGGGGGAAAGAGGGGAAAAAAAAAACACCACCTTCAATTTAGAGACTGTTTTTCAGATTTTCTAAAGGTGTAACCTGAAACTCAAAGTTTTAGATATGCTTTTTAACTTTTCAAAGATTAAAAGGGATCCTGAATTGCATAAAATGTTTTTCTAGTTAGGACCAAACACACAGATTTAAAAGGAAAAAAAAAAGAAAAGAAAAAAAGATGTAAATAAGTAATGTATGTATTGAGAGAAACGTACAAAATGAAAAGGATTAAAATACGAGAACCGGTTTAATATCCATTTTTCCGTGCACGTATTTGTTGCATGGTCGAAAACATTTTACTTAAAACGAAAATCTTGTCAGAGATTAATGGATATCAAATTCTTAGAAAATACATCTGTAGCATTTTATCCTTCCTCTTGACGAATTCTGCTTCAACGAAAACAATTTATCATATCTGTTTCATGGCTATGTATCAAACAATTTATAAAAATCTTATAAACTAAAAATAATTTTTTTTTGTCTCCAAATGTAAAATTTTTTCTAAAGAAATGCATAAATAATATAACACAGTTAAAAACTAAATGAGTTTTATGTATACCTATTAATAAGTATAAAATAAATTTCTAAAGATTCGAAGTAAATTTTTTTAAAACTTTCTCTTATTTCCACGCTTTTTAAATATCATTCCATTTGGACAATCTTCTATTCTACATCCATTTGAGTCGTTATTTCAAAATTTTACACCACTTTTTTGAATAAAGTTAAAAAAATCCGTGTTTTTTTTTCTCTCGGTTTTTAAAAATAATTCCTTATTCATGAGGTAATTTCTCCCCTCCATGCTCTCAATTTATGAGATCAAAACGCGGATTAAAAACTCCGACGAGAAACCATTTACGTAGAATTTCAGAAGGAGACTAACGCCATCTATTAGTCATCGAAGGACTTAAAAATCCGCCTGTAACTATCCTCTTCCATTTGAGGCGGTTTTCGTTCAACTTTTTTACGATGTTTCTGCAATCGGACGAAATGAATTTTTCTATTTTGAAATTTGTTTATTTGCAAATAATGCGACTTTTTTAAGGAATTTGGTATAACTTTTTATTCTGAATTTATTTGTTTTCTCTTATAAGTTCGCATTACGTATTGTAATACTTATTTAAGCAAAAAACTTTGTCCTATTGCATAATGCATTAAATCTAAATTTTTCACGATTACTTTTATAAAGGTTTATTGCATTGATATAAAAAGAAAGTAACTTGCTTTGTGATGAAACGTTTTATCTTTTTATTTACATAATGCGATGCTGCATTGAGTAATTATTAGTATCAATGTATGAAATTTCTTGTACGAAGAAGTTTATTCACCCTATTTCAGAGGACTGAATCCATACCGAATTACACAAAAACTATTCAAAGTAAGTTTTTGTCTGATACATTTTTAAAAAACATGTATTTATTTAAAAAGAAATATAGACAGATCCATTCAAACTGAGAAAAATTAAAAGAACCTTTAAATTGCATTAAACATAAAAAAAAATAAATTGTTGATCAATTATTCATGTGTCACTTTGAACATTTTAATGTAAGACTTCTAGACATTCGCTTTTAAATTCATCTTTTTATTGGACTTTTGATGTGAACTTGGCCCTAAATCATATAATACAAAAGGAATCTCTTCTCTTGAAAGACTAAACATATAAGTGAGAAGAAAAAAAGTAATGTGAATCTTTTTCACTGTCTTTGATTTAAAATAATTGTATCGATCGTTTTTTTAATTTTATCTTTAAATTTCATTTTTAACACTGTGGAAAGATTTAAATTTAGTAGTGTCTTTAATTACAATTAAATACTATACACTTTATATATATTATTAAGAAGCAGCGTATGTAATACTAGTTTTTGAACTTCAATGTCCATTTTAAAATCAAGAAACTTAAGAAAAAATTATCCAAGTTTACCTTAATTCTAGCGGTAAATTCCCATGCATAATCGTTTGAGGAATTAATTATTTTATAAAATGCACACACAACTAAGATTCATCGCAATTTGGAATGGTATAATTTTTTTAATTCTGGTTTTGCTTAAAATAAAAAAATGTTATAAAAAAAAAAATAACTGAGTAAGAATTCCTCCCCTCCCTTTTTTTTAAGAAAATAAATAAACATTTTTTAAAAAGAGACTTTGTGTGTATCCTATTGCTTTCAATTCAGTTTAAATTCTGATTTTTTTTTATAAGCCTTATTTACCTGCAATAATTTTGAATGAAAATACGACTTTGTTATTTACGTCAAAAGGGCGAATGAATTACCGAGAAATCGTTTACCAAAAGAAATTTGTCCAAACTTTTTAGAATTCAAACGTGAGTGATTAATAAATAATTTGTACTAGAGATAATTAAAGAAAAAATACGTACAAAATCTGCGTTGCAATACATTCAACGAATATGTTACGAAATAAATACGCTCCAAACGTTCTTTCCCATCTCACAAGAGCTGGATAAATCTAAAGCAATTTCATTTTTTTTCTTCCTTCATTGCATTTCGCCGCATTTTTTCTTACATGCCATTCAAATGTCTCCGTATTTGTTTCACTTTCATTAAGTACTGCATTTAAACAGTATAGTCCTCGGGTAGATATTGAAAAATTGAGCTTCTTTTATGCGTAGTAAGGCAGCCCCTTTTCATCGTCTAAACAGGTTGTTTCTCGATTTAGCGCTTTGAACTTGGAGAGTAATTAAGCACTTTGAATATGCCCCTTCTTCTCCTTTATTAGAACAAGAAGAAGAAAGTTCAGGCCCAGAAAACTGAAGAAAATTTCGCCGCCAGTGATGTTAGAATTTTACTGTCTTTTGTGCTTTGAAGACAAATCTTAATGAGCGGTTTTAGACGTGGAAGCTGTCTTTTACTCGTTTAGCGTCCCCCCCCCCTCATATATATTTTTTTTATTTCCCTCATTCACTAAATTATTTTTCAATTTTTTTTTTCTTTCCTCCCTTAGTTCTCCTCCTCCTTCTAAAAGTCTTTTTTAACCCTCCATCTCATTTGATTTTTATTTCCTTGTTTTCCAATTTTGATTGTGGGTCTAACAGAGTAATTAAAGAGAAGTCTTTGAAGTTCTCTGAGACGCTGAAAAACACGACTTCCATCGTCTTTCATAGACTTTCCCAAGCAGAAAGCTCGCCCACACCTAACTAAAAATCTCTTCCAATATTAAAGAATCGCGGTTTTATTAGCCGTAGCCGAAAGAGAGAGATGACTTAAAGCTCCCGAAGCCCGGAGTTTAAAAGGGCTTGCTGATGTGAAACCCGTTTTCCTTTTAAAACTTCGTTTCAAAACCATCGGAAAAACGCTTCTGTCATTTAATTGGATTGAAGACTGTCCAATAGGGGCTGTAAAGCGTAAACAATTTCTGCCATCTCTCCCACCAGCCGCTAATGAAATAAGGCAATATTTTTCATTTAGTTATAAATGACGTCTTATTGACATTCGCTCTTCTCTCGAGTTTGTTTTTCCTAAATTGATGGAGCTCGATTGAGTTTTGCCAGAAAACCAATAAAAATTTTCCCTTTACTCGTAGACCCGTTTTACCCGGCGAGGAGTCTCTAATTTTTGCCTCTCGTACAAATTGACTTTCTTGCTACAGGGATTGCTTTTCTTAAATGCCGCCTGAATACTTGCTTTGTTCGCATGAAATTTATTCGTTTTGATTTCATCTGAATTCTATCAGATTTAAACACTATCTTTTAATAATATTTTTAAATTAATTTTTAATGTGCTTGTGTGGAAGGAGTAATAAAAGGAGACCGGTTGGATTGAATTTTTTTTTCAAGGAATCCTCAGTATTTCCTTTATAGAAGGGGGCGTTTTAATTTCATGACTGCTTTATTTCGGCAATAATTTTGTTTTTGAAAAGTTTTGCTATCCTTTTAGAATATTTTTGATAATGTATTATATGAGCGATCGATTTCTTATTAATTTATTTTTCCGTCATGTTAGCGAAAAAAAGTAATTAACTTTCTTTACTTCAAAGCCATGGGCTTGTTGATATCAAAATCATTCTTCAATATTTTGTAAAATTTAGACTCAACCTGAAATTTTCAATTTAACCGGATTTATTTCGATATCGATTTTTTTTTCTTCCGTATATTCTCAAAATATGTTGTCCCCAAAGAATTTTTAATTCTTGCAGAAATAATTCTAAATCCCTTGAATTACTAGATTTCAACAAAGCATCATTAAATTAGTGGGAAGTAAGATAAATGAATAAAAAATCACTTATATTATATTTGATTTCAAATTATAATCAAAAATTATTCTTCACTTTATTCTTTTGATTTCACCTATTTTTAAACTTATTTTTAAGATTAAATTATTTAGAAAATAAAAATTCAAAAACTTTATTAAAAAAAAAGCCATGCTTAAATATTATTAACTTATTTTCTCTTAACGAATTTATGTATGTATCTCATTGAAATTATTTGTCTTTAACAATGATGAAGTAAGGAAATATTAAATGCTATCATAAATGCATTAATGCTTATATTCATAATTTTATTTCAAAACTTCGTATTGGAAATTTAGAAATATGAGGCGGTGATTAAATACAAACATAATACTTACTGTTCAAAGGTCCATGTTGAAGGGTATGTCATATAAATTTCCTGTTTGGGGAGGAAAATACCTTTATTAATTTTGAAAAAAATTTTAAGGCAGGAAATTTAAGCTGTAATAAATTATAGCTATAGATTTTAGTTCAGATGAAAGCTTCAGTAATTTAATTACAGCTTTTAGTTAGATGTTGAGTAATTTTTCTATTTGATAAGTAAATTTAAAAAAACAACTTTTCAATAATTAAAAAGGTTTTGATAAATCTCTTGAACTATGTGTATTCAAATCTGTTACTCTAATAATCTGTACTTTATTTTAATTACATCGAAGATATAATGATATTCGAAAGCACATACTTTAAAAAACCAAGAACCTTTCCTAAAATATCAAGACTGTATGCAAAGTATCATATTAAATGTTCCATGATTTTATTGCTCTATGTGATATCTATCTATCTTCACTATATAATTGTACCAGTTGTTTGAAACTGAACTTTTCTTTCTTGTCAAAATTGTCCTGATATGTGAGAGCAACGCTACAACCTTTATGTAATGTAAGATACTGCATTTTTTACATATGATTTGTAACATGAACAGTAAATTTAAGCGAATTTCCAGCAAAATTTCTCCGTTCATCTATATATTATGCTTAGTACGTTGTAAAACATATTTTTAAAAAATTATTTTGGATTTATCTGATTTGTGAAACTGACTGATTAAAAATTATTTTGTATTTAACTGTCTTTGTATCAATAATTAAAAAAAAAAATCTTTGGGCATTTATTACGAACCAAATTACCGCATAGTTTATTTTTTGAATTCTAATCATGGAAAATGAAATAATTAAATATCAATATTATTTACTAATAATTAAATTATATCAGCAAAAAACTGTTACATAATAGAAAACAGGACATTAGAATTTTTGTTGCTTGCAGCAGCATAGTCATCCTTACTGTCCTGTTCCAAATGTCAAGCATGCTTAGTCCCTTGTCCTCCCGAGTGGCAATCGCTTAACTAATTATTACTTTTAGACAGTTATAGCTGAATGTTGAAAACCCTTTTGAATAAGTACCGAAGGAAGTTTCTTTTGCTTTTGTCTTTTCATTGGATCGACTCGACTGCAACTGATACCCATGCTTAATTATTTACCCTTTTCTTAGTTTTAACTGAATTGGGAGAAGGGGGGTAAAAAAGGAGTCCATTCCAAGGATCGGGCACCAGTGCGAAATATCGACAATCGCTCTGGGCCCAATGTCTCTAGAGCTAGATATTGGAGAAAGTCCCAGATCTAGGAGCAAAATGAGGCGGTAATTTCTTTTCTTATTTCCAGAGGGGGAACTTCAAAACAAAGCAGAGAGGAGGAAACTACAATTAGTAGCGAAAGTAACGCACCAAGATTTTCTAGAAAACGGACTTCGGGCTTAGTCATTTATCATCATTAGGTTTTATTTAACTGAGAACCTGTCACCGGTTAACATCAGTCCAGATTTTAGTCTTGCCAGATATCTCTTTCCATCTCTTGCACTCTCTTTCTCTTTCGTTTTCTGTCTAGCTTTCTTTTTTTTCCTCTCTCTCTCTCTTTCCTTACAAGTGGCTTAGCACCAGCGTCTGGGAATTTTCATATATATTTTTCAACATATTTTGGGCTAAATTTGTAAAAGTTTGGGCAAAACTCTTGATGACAGGAGGACTGGAGTAAACAATTTGAATTTGGTTTTGGTTAAGTAAATGAAAAAATATTACTTAAAATATTTCTATTCTTACTTTTATTTTCTTCTGAAAATGGAAATACGTGACTCTGAAAACGCGACTATTTTTCTTTAACATTTATTTTATATTCCTTAATTTATGAAAACGGAAAGTTACCATGCCCTATATTCTATGATTGAAGATATCAATGACGCCAAAATTAGAATGAAATATTATGTTGCATAAATATATTTTTAGAAATAATATTTCTCATATTTGTGTTTTGTGTGCGTGTTTAAGTAGCAAAATTCGTGAATGATATTCAATTTAATAATTTGAAACTGTATTTAATTTTGAATTCAGTTCGAAATATACGCTATCTATTTTTAGCTTCTTTGGATTTCATTACCTCTTCGTTAGGCATGCGTCGTAAAAGAATGATTTTTCACTAATTGTTTTTGGGTTAATTATTATACTTTTCTGAAAAGTTAAAAATATTTTTATTAATGGGTATAAGAATATTTTAATAAATTTAAAAAAAATTACTACAGCTTACAAATTTAATTGAGGTTTGGGCATTGAATTTACCACATTTTAGAAAATAATAATTTTTTCACTTCTTTTTAATATAATAAATTATTTTTCCCGATCCCTATTCACCATTTATTGATTTCTGGAATTGCAAAACTCTCTCTGCCTTCTTATCATAATCATCCATTATGTCCACCTTCAACTTTTTTTAGCATTTATCAACCAACTAGAAAATCAAATTAAAAATTTTTAGACACTTCTAAAAATTATGTCTATGCTTATTTTTCATTTCAAGTATTTTTCCAGTGTTATTTGTAACATCCTTTTAATAAAAATCTTAATTTTTATAATAACCTTTTCACACACAAGTCATGTGGCCCCGATAGCCTATTGGTCATGGTTATGGACTGGCGTTGTTTTCGTCGAGTCGTGGGTTCGAGCCCTGACCCGACGCGCATATTTAACGCGCATCAACCCCTAGATGGGTTGATGCGCGTTAAATATGGCTGAGATCCCAAATCCTACTGTCCGCGTGGTGTGGAAACTTGAAGATGGAGTTGCAGCTCAGGTGTCGTCCTCGTCACTTGGCTGAGGTTTATAATTATGAGGTCCGTTGCCAGTAACTCTCGTATTACTTTTCAGTGTATGACGTTAGTAAACAACCACATTCATGTAAGTCATACCAATTACTCGATATGATTTGTGTCTTGTTATGTAAAACCGTTCAAAGGCGAATTGTTGATTTCCGAGTTTAATTCGAAAAAAAATATACCCCCCCCCCAAATTTTTTGCTCATAATAATTAGTCTACACTCATGTGAGGAAAAGGGGGGGGGAGTGAAATGATATAATTGTCTACCTAAAAGTATGAAATTGTTTGACAGCAATTTTAAAATATGTTGTCTGAGTATCGTCGAATTTCGAATTTTTAGTCTCTTTAATTTTAACTGCAGATACCTGCCAACACCTTAAAAACTTGTTTTAAATGGATTGAAACAAAATCAAAAGGACTTTTTTTTATTGCTGTTTACCGAATAATATGTGTTTCCATTCGTTTTTATAGTAATATAACATAAATCCCTCTGCATTCATTATCCAAATTTGTAAATATACTAAAAAAAAGCACAATATTCTTACTCTAAATCTCACGCTCTTGTGGTAATGTTCGTTACTAAAGAAAGAAATCTACTTCGCATCATAAATCACACGTTTGAAAAGTTTAAATGTTGTATTTATTGATATTTTATGTAAGATCAATGCGTGAAAGAATGACGTCGTGGTAGCAGCTGGGGGCGGTTTCTATTCTATAGGCCGCAAAAGCAGACTGCCAAAGCTTTCAACTTTTCACGTATGACTTTTCAAGAAACTTCTTCTTCGGAAGTTTCTCGAAAGTCGAAGGCGGGAGCGCCTAAAAGAAAAGAAATAGGCTTCCAAATTGATGTTCTTTTGATTGCCCAAAACATAGACGTCTGCTCTTAGATTAATTCCACGCTTTTGGCCGAAAGCCAAAAATTCCGGGCCTGCAATTTGTTTTCCATTGTTGGAGGTATCTTAAGGTAATCTGGAGAACTTTAAAAATTCATGTTAATCTCTTTTTGTCGACACTCGTTGTCATCTGACTTTCAAACGCTATCAAATGGTGTCTCGTTGAAACGGAGTATGGAATGAAAACGAAATGAGTTTAATGTTAGGATGTTTCAATGATATTAGAACGGTTAAATTTTTTTTAAAAATGTATTATATGGTGCTTGCATTATTATATTAATGTTTAAAAAAATGAAAGTTAAATATTCTGTGCTTATCCAAAAGTATCTATTATGACTTGTTGGTGTCTTTATTAATAAATCACAGCTAGAGCTGTATTGTTTCAATGAATATATCATTTATTATTACGAAGTTAACTGTTGTAACGTACACATGTCATATATACTTGATTTAACATATTTTCATCATGTGTTAATTTGTACATTAGTCTTGATCGGTAAAAAAGATCGCTTTATTTGAGAGTATATCAGTTCATGCAATCCAAAAATTGAAATTATTTTTATTGTTTCGTATTATTAAAATTAATCTGAAATTTTTCGATGAAACAGTGATAAGTGAAACGTTTTCTTAAATATCCATCACCTGAACTTCAAATACTCTTTGATAATTTTTTGGGAAAAATCAACTTTATATTTTTCCTTCTATTATGTGTGTATACAGTTCCCCCATTCACATTTTCTTAAAAATACAATGTCTAAAAACCATGGTGAATAAAATTTAAAAACAGCTTTAGTAAGATAGAAAGTACCTTTACTGATACAAATGTAATTTTTTACCCTTCTAAAGTAATCTATGAATAACAAACTCTGTGTGTATACTTTTATATAATAACTTAGAATGAGATCTTCGATTTCATATTTTAATTATTTTTCTATTTTTATAAATGACTTTTAAACTAAAAGCCCTGAATTCAACTTACGTGGCTCAATATCATTTTAGAGAAATTTATTTATAGTAAAGAGTGTTAATCATATATAGGGATAGGTTTATTGCAAATGTTAATAATTTTTGTACTTTTTTTATGGAAGAAATAAGAACCTAACTTATGGATATGTTTTTATGTTTATGTCACAAATATTTTTCATTCATTAAAATTGTCCAAAAGTTTTCAAAGAAAACCTTGATTCTGAATTGCACATTTTTTTTTTTTTTCCTTACGTGTACATTATTTGTTAATTTGAAGAAAAACAACTTTAAATTCTTTCATGCTTCTTGGTGTTTCGAAAATGCTGTCTCAGAGGAATTTTCTTGTAACTTGATTAAATTTTCGCATAAGTATCAAGTTGCAGAACGCTGTTATTTTTTTATGAATATAGTTTTTGTCCACTTCACTTATTGGTTTCTAATTAGTTTTTTTTTTTTTTTTTTTTTTTTGAAGTAGTGACTTTTTTTTAAAAAAAATCAGTTACAGAAACATAAATTTAGATTTCAAACTGACCGTTGGAGAATAACGATTAAATAAGAAATTTCTTTCTCGATTTAATAGCATATTGCAAAGGTTGTTTCTGTTTTTATTTTTTTATTCTCTATTTAATATGAAATTGCATTGATATTATGCCAGGAAAAAGATAATTGTTTTTAATCGTTATGTAATCGAGCATTAAAGTTTGCTTTAAAATGTAATTACTTTTTTATATTTTTGAAGGATGTAATGGATTTTTTACTAATTATTAAAAATGAATTGGTATTTTGATTGAATACTGTTTTATTACCTTTTTTTTTTTTTTTTTACCTTTTTTTAATACCTTTTCGAATAAATAATACAATTTGCTGCTATCATTTATTCGTTCCTAAAATGTTCGAAATTCATCCATGGTTACATTTTAAAAACCACCGATGACCAGTGATATCCATAATTTCTCCCATATTACATTTTGAACGAAAGTATACTACTTATTTTTATATGTTTCAATAGGAATTTAAGCGTTTTAACACGTAATATTTTTCCTTAATTATTCGTATACTTCGTTCTATACTATCGTATACATTATGGAGTTATTTAAGTTAATTATTTCTGATGGTAAAGATATTTGTATATTATAACCATTTTTTTTATCATCGCATATCAGCATTTACATTACATGCAACGCCATCTAGTGGTTAAATTAAAAACTGAGAAAATTATCATGTGCCAAGCATAACATAATATGTAAACTAATTGCGACTTTCGTAATTGCATTTTGTTATAGGAACCTTATATTGTATTATGCTGTCAATATGTTACGATTGTTTCAATTTCGTCTTTTACAAGTTATTCCCGTTTTTAAAAGTGTATACACAAAATAAATCTTATTTTTTCTCCTTAAAGTACTATTTATTGCTCCTCTTAAAGAAGTATATACGTGTATATATTTCAAAAACAATTTCACGTTGTCTTTAAAATGTACTCTTTAGGTAATGATATTTGATAATTCAATCAATAAAGGAAAATTTCGTGATATTTGTAATTGCTTTAAAACTAATTGGTGAAAGAAAGTAACAGTATTGTTCATAATTTGTTTCATGTATGTGTGTTTTATTTATGTTATATTAATAAGGTGATTTTAACTTTAAATGTTTTTTTTCCAGAATAAAATGAACACTTCCGATCAGCACAATGCATCTGCGATGCACAAATGTAAGGAATTTTTCTCTTTTTTTTATCTATTTGTGGTTGTAAGAGTGGCGGGGCAATAAACCTATGGCAATTTTATTAGGCAACAACTTAAGCTTTGATTTGTTTCTTCTAGCTATTTATTGTTGTTGTTGGCTGATCTTCAGTTTTAAAGAAACGAAAACGATCATTTGAAATTTTATTTTTGTACCCTGGGCGATTATATTTGCTAATTAACGCTTTTCATTAAGAAATATGATGAACCTTTAAATTGAAGAGTGCGTATAAGTGTGCAGTTTAATAAGAAAGATAGAGTCCTTTTTAAAAAAATATTATGAAGAGTATTAAAATGTACAGTATTTACCTGAAAGTAAATTGTCGCTGATTTTTTTTTCTTTCTTTTTTTTCTATCCTGACCAACTTAGTTTTCTTAGAGCTTTGACCTTTTTGAAAGAAGATATTGGGAAAGAGGAATTAACGAAAATTTTGTTATTGATTCTAAAAGTAAATGACAGTTCTCAATCCTTTTAATACGTTAGGGAGGGGGAACTTAAATTTCCAACAAATAAACAAAACTTTTGCTGTATATTGTTATAGGACGTATTAATTTATTTTTATTTTTATTTTATTTTATTTTAAAACCTTCGTCCCAATAAATTGTCTAATATCAAAATGCTACTATATTTTTAATAAAGTTCCCTTTTACTACTTCATTTCCTTCACACACACAATTTATGATGCCACAATTGTAATAAAATCCTTCTTTATGTTAAACGTTTTCTTTCCTTGAGGGATGAAAATAGCTATTAAAATTAAAATTTAATTTTTCTGTTATGCTTTTTTATTGTTTGAAAACTTATTATTTTTATTTTACTTTTTATTTAATAGCTTCTCAATAGGTGAAATTGTGTTATTTTCATATAAGAATTCAATGTTATTTTTTTTTTAAATAATGCTTAAGGATAATCCTCAATAAATGAAAACCAAAAAAATTATTATTTAAAAGTTTAACAATCGAAAAAAACCTAAAATATATGAGAACTTAAAAACTATACTGATAAATTTACTGTCGTGATGCATATAGGATGCATCTTTTGATGATCGTTAATAACGTGTTGTGAAAACTAATCATTTTGTACTCTTTTAATCCTACCACTCTTCACAACCAATAAATAATGTATTTAAGTCAGATTAGCCAATCGCAGCTGAAGGCATAATTTTGCACCTTCTTGGGCAGGTATTTAGTATTATCTTACAGTGTTAAATTTGTCCCAGTAAATTGATAAAAATGCGTTTTTATTTATATAACTTAATGGTTGCTGCGTTTAATCCTTAGGTCTATTGCTACGCCACTTTTAAAATATGTTATTACTGTGCTGTTATCTTTTGTGTGCCTTTTTCTTTAAGGGCTTGAAATAATGCAATTAATTTGTATATTGCAATTAAACATCACATTAACTAATTTTGCATTATAGATACTTCTTGTTTTATTTAAGTTTCTTTAATCAATCTTTTTTCTTTCTCAATAAACATACAAATTCCAAGGCTCTACAAGCAGCAACCCAGAACAGAATAAAACATAATTTTTTTAAAATTTTATATATATATATATATATATATATATATATATATATATATATATATATATATAAATTTTTTGTGAAGTTATCTTAATTAATTCTTAGTAGATCAGTATACAATTTGCTTTTTTTCAAGCCCTTATCCGTCAATAAATGTGTATTTTCTAACATATGAATAAGTTTTAATACAAGTGAAAAATTATTTGTCTTTTTGATATATTTTGTCTCAATACTACAATTTCTTCCATTTTTATGATTCCTCTACATTTTCTTCCATTTCATTCCTTGAAAAAATGAAATGATTTCCGTATTACTAACATTAAAATTCTATATATTTATCCATTAAGATAAAAATTATAGTCTGTGTTAAAGTGTTATAGTAGAAATTTATTTAATTCTTATGTAGGATATAGAATTCAGCCATTTTTGTTAGCTGTAAAGGTAAGTTAAATTACAGCTTTTCTTAAAAGTAATTTGGACTCAATACATAAAGTAAGTTAAGGTAAGTGTTTGGTGAAATATGTGTCGCGTATAAATATAAGTACGACGCGAAAAGTTGTTTTCCTTTGAATGTACTAACATTTAATTAATTTGGTTTTTCATGTGTGCAGAAAATAAAGCTATCTTTTTTTCAGGACTTAAAATTAGCAGAGAAGTCATATCTGGATTTTTAATCCTTCATGGAGATCTCACAGGATGGAGAGTGTTCTTTAAATTGAAATTTCGTTTGTGTGTGGTCGTGGTATTAATATATTAAATCTTTTTTTTTTATTATTATTGCTATAGATTCAGTCATTGGATAAAATCCTTTTTGTATCGAGATTTGCTTACATCGACTATTATTCCACATACGATTGAAAAATATATATATTTGATCATATTTATGTTATTTAGCTTTCTTTACAGTTTGTCTTAACTATTATTAAAATTATTAAACTATGTTGAGTTGCCATTATTGCTTGTTTTTTTAAACATAGCAGCGAGGGATTTTATAATGAAAATGTTAGAAGCTCTTTTAATTTTTTTTTTTTTTTTTTTCCAATTTGTGTAAATTGCAGGTTTATTGAGATAAACTTAATTTTAGAGAGAGAATTAATTTATGCGTGTAACGAATATATGTACTCCAATTTTATATATTAATTACGCAGTTTATAGAGAATTATTTCCTGATTTTTACATATATATTGGAAAAATCAAATTTTGTGTTAGAGGAATAAACAGCAGAAAAAAGTGACAAAATTCTGTAATATCTACATTCCTTCCATTTACTTTAAAACGTGTAGTTTTGCCAGCCTTTTCATGTGAGCTTTAATTTTTGAAATATAATATGTTTGATTTAAACTGCTTTAATTATTAAAAACTAAGAAAATAATTTAATCTAATCTGTGTTCAGTCCTAAACGCAATTTCTGTATCTTTCGCGTCTTCGAGAGAATTATTTCCATTACTCAACTAATCAAAAACAGTTTTAATTTAAGTGAACTAAACTCCGAAAAAAAAAAACAAGATAGAAATTCAGCTTCAAACTAATTGTATTCATAATTTGAATTTCTTCCGTCTTTTCTTTAGAATAAACAGCAAATCGAAACTCGGAAAATTCAAGCATTTACACTAAAACTGTTAATTTAGGAAATAAAATTTTGAATCAGTTGCGCAACTTTAATTAAAATTAACATTCGCGGAGTAATTATGCAATGGAATGTGTCAGAAAGAAAGTTTGAAAGAAGCAAAAAAAAAAAAGATACAGAGAGGGAGCAAGAGGTTGCAAAAAAGAAGCAAAAATAAATTCGAAATCAAAATCAAAAGAGAAACTCCGCCAAAAATCTGTCAAGAAACATTTAACCGCCTCAACTGTTTAGAATGATATCCTCTGACGTGCCGCATTTCTACATACTTAAAAAGCGAGCAAAAACTTCAAAGCAGAGTTTCGAAACATTTTTAGTGCTTTAAAACTTAAATTTTTCTTTTAGAAAACATTTGTAATGAGTTTGAATGTAACAGAGGAGAAAGAAAGAAAGAAAAACGTCGAATATAATACTGTAAGCGTCTCCCAATTTTAATACAAGCCAGGGACAAATAGGTCGCAGTAAAGTGTTTATTTTAGCTGCGGCGATGTTCAAATCTCTCTTTTCTGTAATATATTTTCTTCTTCTTTTATTGGATGCTAACTGCCGTTTTATTGGAGAGCAAAGGATCTCTTATCCTTTTCCTCTTATTCACTTAATCAGGCAACAAAATGAGACGCTAAAACGGTAGACACTTTGAGAAATGGACACTCTTTCCAGCGAAAAAAAAAGAGAGAGAAGAAAAAAAAGAAGGATGAAAAAATAAAAGAAGGCATAAGGACGATAGCAAAGAAAAAGAAGCCTCAGTCATTGAGTTGGAACGAAATGTGGGGTGGAGAAGAAGAGAAAAAAAAAGGAGAAGGGGGAGCGGGATAAATAATAAAATAATAATAAAAAAAAACTAAAATATCTCCGCAATCGTAAAACGATTTGTTCCCCTCCCCCGCCTTCCGAATCGATGGGACACCGCATTCCTTCAAGAGGAACGTCACCATCTTCTTCTTGCTCTTGATCTTCCTTTCTCTCCTCTCTCTTCCTTCAGTTCCCTCCCTCCCCCTCTCTCATGCAACGCCAAAAAGCAAAAATCATCTCTTGTTTGCAAACACAGCGTTTCGTCATCTGAACCACGTGACCCGCGAGCAATTTATTGGAGGGCTCCGTGACGTCACCGAGGTTGTGTAGAGACTAATGTGGAACTTATAGACTTTTTCCAGCGCGGCTCGTTTTGTTTCCGATTATCGTTTGGTTCTGCCTTGATATTTTTATTACATTTTTTTATTTGTCTCGGAAAAAAAAATACTCTTTTCGCTTACTAACGTACCATTAATTTCTGATGCTTACAGAATAAATTGTACTAGTAGTTTCATCCATAGTGATTTTAAATTCATCCTTTTTATCTGTCTGACGTAATATACCGTAACATTTGAGTTCTGAGTTATGTCCAAGTCTTCCAGCAACTTCTTGGATCGTAAAACTTTTAATAAGCAATAGAAATGCACAAAATAATATATTTTCTCACATCTGCTTCGCTCCTTAGAGACATTTTTTTCCCTCGTATATCTTACTGATTATGTCATATTTTGAGTCTATCCTATAAGATTTCCTCTACGAGCAAAATATTTTTCAAAAATTTATCTCATATTTTCTTTTTGTATAAATTGCTGTTTGAAAATGATTTAAATTATCCGTTTACTTTCAAACTTAACAGTAGTAAGCTAAGATTTCCCTATTTCTTATTTTATTTTAAAACACTTATAAAAATTACAGTCTGAGAACATTTAATTTAGGAGAGGGGATTAATTCTTCTAGATTCTAAAACTTATATTAATATAAATATGTAAAAATATTAATACTATTTTAAATAGTTTTTAGAACTTCGCTTGATTTTTCTCTCCGATTATAGAAATTTCCAAAGCTCAGTTTTGTTTCATTCTTTACTTTTCCTCGCGTTCTTTTGAAATTTTGTTGTGAGCTAATTTCCATTTTATTCCTTTAATCCCAAAGACTAATAGGCATTTTCTTAATTTTTTGATCCGATATCATTAACAGTACTTTAATTCTAGATAAAGTTTTGATGACTTTAAAATACGGTTAGTTTCTTAGTTGAAGGATGTGATTTAAAATTTCATTTCGGTGAAAAAAATTCACTGTTTTTATCTTTTGCTAATTTATGTTGGTGTGTTCCTTTCTACGCTATTTTTTAATGAATAAATTTCAGATAAAATAAATATTTAAATCGTGTATTTCCGCAAGTCAGTTCATTTTAGAGTTTGAAGAAATTTATTAAGTCTCCCGAATGTGGCGCCATCTCCTGATCATTTAGGTGCATTAATAAGTGACCAAAGGGTTAAATTCGAATTCTGTTTGTGAAAGGGCGTACTTCTTTACTTTCTCTTTCATTTTCTTTTTGGGTATTTCCACTTCTTTATTTTTTGTTTGGTTTTTTCACATATAAAAGGTGCTTTTTCTGTGAATAATCCTTAATTTGTTAGTATTTTTTTTTCCTTTTTTTTCTTTTCAATCTTGCTTTTTACCAATGCGTTCTATCATTAACAAATGCTAAGAGTTTGAAATTTTATCATTGAATACTATTTAATTATTTAATAGTAATTTAACTTTCACTTTTTGGTAACAATATTCTACTCTTAATTCTTTTTAATTTTGATTAAAATGAAACTTAATTTAATTTACGTTTGTGAATTATAAAAGTACCGTATAATGGCTATAATTTCAAATAAAGTTTGCATTATTAAAACATTTATCCTTTAATAATTTAAAATTTAGTTACACTTTATTGCTCTAGATTATCTTCATATATTCAGAAAATCAATTTACAAAATTCGGAATTTTTATTTTGTAACTTAAAAAACAGCTATTGGATTAAATTTGTCCCTAATTAAAAACAACTGTTGAAACTCATACAGAAAATAACACTTCCAATTTTATGTGGTATTAAAATCTCCATTAAATTTATATTATTGTTTTAGACATTTTAATGCGTAAAATTTTCTCTTAAAGGACTTCTAAGACTAGAATTTTGGCGCATGAGATATCACTTCATTAAATTTACCTCTTTGCATTTCCAAGGTTTTTTACGACATTAGGTTCTGCATTTCAGTTAAAATTTTTAAATTTCCTTTTAACGAAACAACGGTTTTTGAAATAATCAAGATATGAAACCTTTGTGTTAGGCGGAAGAAAGATCAGCTGTTCCTTCTGCAAACAGTAGAAATATTTTAATTGTGCTTTTCTAGATATTTTTGCGTAGTTTATTACACCCTTTATGAGAGTACTTTTTAACAAACGACACTTATGAGCAGGCCCTGTCGCAAGCTTGCCTTACCCAAAGTGCAATTGTTGTCTATGCAAATAAAATAATGATGCACACACATGCATGGTACCAGCTCAATCTCATTGTATCCTACTGTTTTTACAGCGCTTAGTTGATGAAGAATAATTTATTTTAAGAACATTAGTCACATTTGCTAGGAGTTAATAATTATTAATGCCCACACAAAAGGTTTATGTAAGTTGCCCTTGGATTTCAATCAAATAACAACTTCATTTACTAGAATTTGCGCTAATAGTTTTTACTTCAATTTTGAGGGAAAAAATGGTTTAAATTGTAGCAACTTAATTTTAATATCCACACAATAGAGGTTTTTTCTATCATAAATTAGAAGTATTTTCATTAATGGGTTTTATTAGAGATAGTCACAATAACATATTTTCTACATATTCTACATATTTTCGAATATTTTGAAAGCATAAATCTTAGATTCTTATGTATATTTTTGTTTTTATAATTTTGTGTGTGGTACGCACTGTATAAAGAAATGGGCACATAGAGTTTACTACAAAGTGGTAGTCAGATATATTTAAAAGAAAATTTATTTTTTCATTTTATTCTATCGGTTTAAAGAAAACTTTTTACTTCCACCTCATTTCTACTCCTGCATATAAATCCTTTCGTGGTAATTTTATTCTATTTCAATGCATATCACTTCATCCATTTTGAATAGTCTCAAATTAATACGAGTTTTTAAGCTTTTACTTTATCACCCTTCATGTTTAGTACTGCAAATATGAATTCAAAAGCAAACTATAATCTTTTTGTGAGAAGAAATTCCAAATAACGTGTAAAAGCAAGTGATTATTATAATTTATAGAGTTATATTCGATTTGCTGAGAATATTTGCGAAATCCATACAGTAATGTGTTTATAAAAAGCTCTCTCAGACGTTTCTCCATACTTCCAGTATTCATCTCTATATTTGTTTTCATTTCACAATTCATTTATCAATATAACCTGACTCTAAATTTAATTCTTGTCTTGTTCTAAAAAACATCGTGTATTCGAATAAATATTTATTTCGGTTTTCCAACTTTCGACAGTTCTTTAAACATTTCTCCTTCCCGTTTCTTAAGATGACGCCAAATTTCATTCTGCCAGTTTAATTACGAATGTTCACATTGCTTTTATCACGAGTGCGTTTATAAACAAACCCTTCGCATTCACAGAAATCCGACGTTTTGCATCCGAATAATAATCGAGATACCTTAGTCAAGTATGAAATCATTTAGCTCGTTCCTTTTCTTCGACAAGATCGAAAACCGTGGTTTATTTCTCTTACCTCCTTAAAATTAAAAATTAATTATTTGAAAAGAAGAATAAAATCGGTTGAACTCCCCTCTCCTTTTCCGTCTCTTCCTTTTCCTCGTAAAACACTCCAGGTACTAGTAAAGGAAATCTTCATCCGCAATTATATCTATTTGCTTTGATTTCTTCGTTTTAATTACAAATATAAAAGAACGCTTCCTTAAGGAACGCGCTGGTGATTATAAGCTTCAATGCGAAAGCAAACAGAACCGATAAATAGGGAAGCGCGCAATTAAAAGAAATAAGCACTAGGTATACACGCTGATACGCATTCATAAATGAACATATTAAAAAAAATATTTAAAAAAAATAACAGAATGCCTAGGTTGTTTTCATTCGACTATAGAATACGACAAGTACACACACGGAGGAAAATTAAAATCCTTCGAAGTAGGCTGTATACCCGCCATATTTACTCTTAATTCGCTAGAAAAATTTTCCTCCCTGTTCTGCAGAAGTTAGGATAGCAGTAATTGGGGAGTTAATTAAAATTGTCGAATATTTTCCCTTCATGCAAGAAGCTACTAGCACACTATCACGATCGTCGGAGGGGCTGCTTACTAATTGCGTTAGATAGACAAGAAACATATTTCTTTCTTTAGCAGAAAAAAATGAAATCTATACCATGGTAGTGATAAATAGTCTAGTAAAAATTTTATGACAAAAACGTATCGGCAAAAAAAAATGAATAAGCCTTGAGAGTACAATTAATTCTGCGCTTTGATTATTAACGCATTTCGAAACAAGTATTCGCAGTTAGTCACAAGCATATGCAATTAAGAGTGTATGATATTTTAAAAAGCTCACTCTTAAACAGGAATATTATTATTATTTCTCTTATATGTTGCTGTAGAGTTGTTTCTGGTGTCAAGCATTACATCAAAATTAATTCACATCTTCGATGATACATATAGATGAAAATTCCTCTTGACTTCATAAACAATTTCATGATAGATATTATAAGATATTTTAAGATGTAGTTCTCATTATCAAAATATTGCTGCTATGCCTTCTTAATTTGTTTTTCCCTTTAGTATAATTTATGGACCGTTGCGATTGTCATCATTCTATGATATTTTTTTCTTCCTTTACTATGCTAATAATTAGTTTTAAAGTGCCGTAATTTGTTATTTGTTAACTTATTCTCAGTTTTTCATTGCGTTATTCCATGAATTTAAGTAAATGAAAGTCATATCTGTAATGTTAGGTATTATTTCAAAAAGTTGGAACAAAGAGAGAGATTCAGTTTTTTCTCTTCTCTCTCTGTCTTTGTCTTTATCATTTTGCAAAAAGAAAATAAAGGTTTAGTACTAAATCAATTTTGTCATCACATCAGTCGTTATCATTAGTATTGTTATCAGGTAGAGTATTTAAGAATCACATTGTAGTCTGTAATTGTTTTTATTCTTTACAATAAGCTATATACGTCTCTAAATTTTGTATTTTCGGAGGGATTTCACATAAGCAAAACGGCTGACATTGTTTAAGGTTTTACAGATGGGCATGCGCATGTAAATATTTCACTAATTGTGTTAAACTCAGTTCTTTGTTTAGATAAATTCAATAATTTAATTTAAAAAAAAAATAAGCAATAAAATTGTTCAAAATCGGACTCTTTCATCTTAAACTTACTCTAAATCCGTTTCCGCATTCCTTACTGAACTGCTTGCATGTGTTTTTATCATCTTTCCACCAACTTTTAAATAACTGATTTAACTAAGATATCGTTTTTATTTCCAAATGTTCTGCATTTAAAGGGATACCATGGCCCTACTTAATCTGCTGAAGAGACGCTATCTCTTCGTTAGCTCGTTTCATTCGTTTGCTGGCTAATGAAAGAGGAGGAGGAGACAATGAAGTGTCACCTATTTCAACCCGTGAAGGAAAGCGTAGTTAAATAATTAATATCTGATTATCCATGCTGCTGTGTTCCCCAGTGACTTCGATCGTGAAGAGAGTGGTCTGTAAACAAAAGGAGGCTTTTATCGACTGCGTATTCAAATAGTAAGATGCCGCCGATGGATTTCTGAATAATTAAAATCAATGTCGGAATGGACCCCTGATGACGGACATGAAGGTTCTTTCCCCCCTCCCCTTTGTGGCAGGGGAGAGGGGGGTGCCATGGTTGCCTAGGCAACTGCATGACCCTTGTTTAAGGTTGGGAGGCTGCTGTTCTAGGGTCCAGTAGAGGGGGGCTGCGGACTTGGGTCCTGGCTCCATCTATATTTCTGCAAATCAGGCGACCGCTTCAAGATGAGGTTGCCTTTAAGAAATCGTTGCAGTGATGCGAGAAAAGGAGTTTGGTAAATGCTTTGAAGTATACAAATATTAAAAAGGGCTCTTTTTTCTCCACTTCTAGATGAAACTTTTTTTTTTCTTCTTAAGAACGGGAGTTAGATGGGACATGAATTCTTTAGAATCTTTCTTGAATTTAAAATTCATTTCTACGTGAGATCATCTACGATCTTGCTAAAGGTCACCTCTGACCAGTACACGAGCTTAACAGGGTTGGCGCTGATCAATTTATGTTGTGGTGCGTTTTAGTCAGCGAAGTTGCTGATTTTATTTTATTTTATTTATTTATTTATTTCGAATATTTCTGGATTTGGGGTACGAAATCGGTCTTTTTTCCTGAATTTATTTTAATTCTAATTTGCGATGAACGATTTCTGCAATAAATTACTACATTATTTTTGAAGCTTTTTTTTATTCAATTTATTTACTATTATTTAACGATCTACATTAAAATGTGTTCAAATATTTGGTAATTCTGAAATTTTGTCCATTATTTTTATCACAAATTTTATTCGCTCAGTAAAGAATGTTTGCCTTTTTTTCCCTTTTGAAACCTTATCATTGAACACGGCTTATTTCACATTCAAAATGAAGTCGAAATAAAATCATCAAAAAATATCTAATTTTATGCAGATCTTTTTATTTTGCCCGTTCATCTTTTTAGCCGAATCTTTGTATTTGCATTGTTCGTACGTAAATAAAAAACGAACATCATTTCAATGCGCATTTGTAAAATAAAACACGATTGCTTTCGTTTACCTATTGAATTTATTTATCCTTTTCTAGACAACAACTTTTGTTAGATTAGCTCGGAAAAAGACACAATTCACGTTTATAAACCCGTTATTTTCTCGACGCTCCGAAATAAGACAAGAACAAATTCCTGCAGTGCTGTTTGGGAGACCGCAAGCCAGAAAAGGTAGAGAAAAAGCAAAACGTTCACAAATGTGTATAATAAAAATGAACTTAACACGTTTGGGGATTCTGTGCTGTAATAGACGAACAAGAAAAGAATAAAAAAAACTGGTAGTGAATGATTACTCTATTCTCGATAAAAAAAGAAGGAAATAAAAATTCAAATTTACAGCGGTTCACTTGGGACGAAGAAAAAATGGCGTCTTTTTACTTTTCGATTTCACTAAACAGCTTCGCTCTCTTAGAGTTACAAAAGATTTATTTGTTTATTAAAAGAGAAGATAAAGAGGATGGGTGATTCTGATCATTTTCTTTCAAGAGAACATAAGAGTGGTAATCATATGATAACCAAATCGCTTGTTGACGTTTAAAAAAGTTTAACATTCCCCGAGCTATTCTTTCCGTTTTAATAATCTCGATGCTCTTGTACTTTTAATTCTGTTTCGTATTTTTCTTATTATTTTATTTTGGACCTAGAAATATTTGTTTTTACCGAAGTCTGACGGATTACATTTAATTTTGCTGAAATGACCCAACTGAGTTGCTTCTTTATCAAATATTAAAAGTTTTTTAAAGCGATTTTTATTAACTCTTATCTTTTTGTTTGTAAAAACTTGTATCTTTTTCCTCGTCATTTTTTAATGTCTTTTTTTCATTATTTACGGCAACTTCCAAGTATATTTCTTAAGTATTATGTTATTTGAATCAAAGTCCAACTTATGGCATCTTGGAATTAATATGTTATCTTCATTTTTTTAAAAATTTACATTTCATTTTTATATTCCCATGTATAATTAATCATTTTGAAATTTTTGTACTTGAATTTTGAAAATAGACAATTTAAATTAGTATATAAAGGGGCGGTTTAAATAGTTTTTTTAAAACATATTCCTTACAGTCTTAAATACAAATACATTATCCCCCCCCCTCAAATATAAATATATATTTATATATTACTTATATTTCTCAAAATAGTATTTTTAATTGATAAATAGCCTACTTAATTTAAAATGTGTTTTCAAATTGTATTAAGATTCTTTAATATTCGAAAATTAAAGAATCAAGTTTAAATTTGTTTTATGACATATTTCCCTTTATATTTCATTAATTGAGGTCGTTAATTATTATTTAGAAGATGGATATCTTGAGAAATTTTATCAGAATACTGATTATAAAATTTCTACGATTTTCTTACATTTTGCGTTATAGATTAAAAATTTTTAAATAATAAACATTCGATTTTCTATGTATATTTATTTCATTCTCGATTCCATTTCACTCAGAAGAGAGAGCAAACAATATTGTTCTATATATCTCTTTCAATTATATTGATTATCTTTACTATCTTTTGCTTATTAATTAGTAAATATCTTTATAAAGAGATAACCTTGACTAATCTTTAAAGAAAACGGTCGAGTCATAATCTAAACTCCCAAAGGGATCTTTAACTTAAATATCAAAGCTTTTATTTTTTGAGTTCCTTATACTTTTCGAAATACAACAGTTTAATGAATTTAGATATCCCTCTCCCCTTTTCGTTCAAAAGCTTAAGATCACGAGACTTAAGCTCCTCACATTTATCTAATTTTTAGATTTATTTAGCTAAGATAAAGAAGATACAAATTGAAACATTGTTTCAACATTTAATTTAAATAACATTTTCCCATTATCCTTTGTTGGCAGCAAAATATTTAACAGTTTATATTTGAAAGATTACCAGAAATAATGTTTAATTTTGGAAAATTAACTGAACAATTCATGGCCTTAAAATATTTATAAATTGGAATTAAATTACTAAGACTCGGATCAATTCATTATAAAAGTATTCGTCTCGTAAACAATTCTGTTATATATTCGTATTTTAGGTTCAATCATTTTAAAAAATTTCATATTCAATGCCGTTTATACTTTTCTGCAAATTAAATTTCAGTTTTGTTTTTTAAATGTAAAATTGACATCGCTTTATTAATTTACTTTTGATATAAAAACTTTCGGTCAAAATTTTATTATTACAAATACTTTAAATATTAACTTTCTACCCTTTTCGCCGATTTAAGCTGTACCTTAATTGAATGACTTTTCATAATAAAATATTTGACTCTAATGATTTAAGCGAAGCCTCAAAAACTGCGCACTTACAACCCATGTTAATCTTAGCCTTTTCTACACTCGAATTATTCTATCCCAAATTTTATTGTTACCCGCAAATCACTTTATTTGCGAGAGCAACTAACGTACGGCCGATCCTTGTACTTAAGCGTCCATTATGCGAATATTAAACACCATGGAGAAAGCAGCGAAGAAAAAAAAAATGTCACGATTATTGAGCATCGCTATTTCTTTACTCTTTAAATTCGATCATCGCCGGCAGAAGGGAGGAGTGCTCATAAAAAAATGAAAGAACGACGGAGAGAGAAGGAGAAAAAAAATGTTGTATAAAAAAGTAACTGTATAAAAGAATAAATGCTACTCACGCGGAGAATAATAATATAAAATGTGAGAGAGGAAGGGGGGGGTAGATTGCTGGGTTATTTATTAATATTTTTTCTGGATTCTTTTTTTTTTTAATTTTTTATTCTTACGGTGGGGGTTTTGTCGGTATTTTCTTCACTTTGGTAGCGTGCGAGATTTGAGCAATTGGGTGCCGTATATGCGTGACAGATGACCACCGACAGTAACGTGATATGTCTACTTAGGTACTCCCGCCATTCTTTAGATACTTATTTCGTAACGGAAAAGAACAAAGTATGTTGAACAAAGACTGGTTGCAGACATATTGTTAAGTTAAATACTTTGAGTAGAATTAGATTAAGCCTCGCTATGTTCCACGTCGGAATTAAGAGCGCCGATATTACCCTCCATTTTAGGTAAATATTTATGCTTACAATGATCATTGACTTGTAAGTAAATATGTATGTATAGGTGAGGATAAATTGGCAAATATGTTCTCTGTCATATATGTATTTAGCTTAATTACGGAATAAAAGGGAAGCATAAAAGTTATTATATATAGCTCTATAACTTTTAATTAGCAATAAAGGGACAATTATATAAAATTTTGATTATTCAAATGTTAGATAAAAAATAATTAAATTGATAATGTTAAAAATAACTTTACGTATATTTTTTAAAAGGAACTGAAAGGAAATGAGAAGTAAACATTAGTTTCAAGCAATCCCAAAACATGGTTTTACGACATCGAAAAAAAAAATTATTATTTTACTAAAAGTTTACATTTCTGGTCTTTCTATTTTTGGACTAATGAATGTATTAAATCCAACCGACCATCTTCTGCGATTTGCATAAGACAAATGTAGTTATTTTAGAATAACACTCTTACACAAGTTTTTAGGATTATTATTTTTATTTGGTATGCTGATTTGACTAAATCTAATGGAATAGATATCGATATAATATGACAACTTAAATTTCCATATTTTTGAACGAATTAATTTTTGGATTCGGAAGAAAAACACTTGTTTTGAAGTTTCGGTGAATCAGTCCTTATTATTCTAATCTTGGAACAAAAAAAAAAAAAATGTTTTTACCTGTTGTTAACTCGTAAGGTGATTTAAAATCAAGCTGATTCTTGGGTTTCGTTTTTTACTGATGCATTTCTTTATTGTATGGTTTCGTATTTAATTTATTGAAGAAATAGCATTCTCTTTTTCATGAAAGTATTATTTGGTGTGAATTCCTTTTTCAAAATTCTGGTGAGAAATGGATAGATATAAGCGAAATGGACATTGGCAGTGAATTTTGATTTTACTGTTTCTTCTGACAGATAGGTATCTCTTCTTTACCGTGTTTTGTACAGTGTAGTCCATTGTGTTTCTCGCGTGCGTCCCTTCGAAGTGACCTAAGGCTACTTTCAAAAACTATGGATGAGGGAGGGGAGAACTAATCAATGATGGTTTTACTCATCGTTCGACGCTCCAGGGAAGGGGGTGTTTTCAGCTTCGCGTGAGCCTCATCGGATTGGCGCGTGCTTGTCCAAGAGCGCGAACTGGTCAAGAACTTCCAGCACTCGTTTTGCGCAGGTTCTGCAATCCTTTTGCGTACACTTGCCTCTTTCCTCCTCGAAGCTTCATAATTTATTCTGGTCCAACTGTCATGGCGGCTATGGGGGGGAAACGGGCTAACCCTTTGATCACCCCCGGTATGGTCCATTTCCCATAGGAGGGTGCGGTACTGCCTAGTTAGGCTTAGCGAACCCCTCCCCCTACCACCCATCCCATCCTTTTTCCCCTTAGGCGTAGATTTTAGACCTCCCCCTCCCCATTTGATCGATATTTGAAAATTGGCAGCGGAGTTTAGAATGGCCGCGTGCGTGCTCCAAAACGGGGCTGCCTTCCCCTTTTTCCCCCACGTTGCACGCGCAGCTGCCCAGTGGGCTAGCTCCTCTCTTTTGCAACCCCCTTTTCCTCCTCGCCCACTCTAAACTATCCTTGCGCGTGCTATGAATAGGCCGATGGTCAATGCTTCCCCTCGCATGTTTTCGGAGGGACTCGCGTCCAATGGCGGCGGTTAAGAATTTCAAGCAGAGCCATTTTCAGTTTACGCGTTTTCATATTTTTAGAATTCAGTATCACCTTATGAAAAGGTTATTGCGGCGCGAAACGTTCAGTCGTGTGCATCGTTTAACGCAGGGGTTGTCTTACGAAATATCGTGTTATATGAGATATTGGTTGCGTAAATTTCAAATCGAACAATAAAATTAAGGAAGCAGTCGGCTTTGCAATTTCTTGAATAACAAGGGTCCGTAGTTTTTTTTTTTTTTTTTAAGTCCCCCCTCCTGCCTCATGTTTGAGTGTTTTAACGACTTTAAAGCAATACGAAATATTAAGCTTATTATTAATATTATTTTAAATCTTTATTTTTTGCTCGTACAGTGCTTAATTTCAAATGTCATTTCAGTTTTTTTTATTAGAATCACTAAAGTATTTTACTGATTCATTTTTTGAAAGGTTAGGTTTCGATTTCGGAAAAGTTTCTAACAAATTTATTTCTCCTTTGAAAAAATAGCTCGGAGCTTCCTTTGAGTCGAATAAGAAACAGCTGTCTTCTTTCCGTTTGCTGTTCATACAAAAGTTTTCTTTTTTTACAGACAAATGATCTGATGTATGCTTTTTGACAAGACGACTACATGAATTTAATTTTCGTCATCAAATATTATGTCTGATACTGTATTTTGTGATTTTTGTCATGTATAGCATCACTGGCATGAAGTCTTTAAGTGTTATTCTTAAAATGTCTTCTCACATTTTTTGAAGATAGTAGAGTTCCGGTATTTACGGAAATGATACATTTCGTAAATAAAAATAACACCTGTTGTATATTTAAAAGGATTTACAGACACATGTATATTATCTTAAAGTAACACGCATATAAAATAATGAGCTTCTCCCTATTTTTTTTTTAATTGAAAGGAAAGATAAATATCGAAGTAATATTTATTTTCTACGATAAATATAGTTTTAATTTTGAAGATTAATTTAATCGCTAAGAAGGATTTTTCAGTTCTTAATTTTTTTAAATTTCAACTGATTTTTTTTAAGTTGTGTAATTCCTTATTTTATTTTAAATATGTTTTCTTATTTTATATACTTTGCAGTTAATTTTCAAAATTTTCTGTTTGTAATCCATGGGTGAAAAATCCATTATTTTATAGGATTTATCAGAATTATTTATATATTTTTATTTTTTAACATTGCTTCAGATAGCATTTTTTTTCTGTAAATGTTTTTTTTTTTTTAAAAAAAAAAAAGTTTTACGAAGGAATTTTATAAAAAAAATTAAAGAGAAAATATTTATGTTTTTTATGTGTTTGTCAAATGCAAAAAAAAGAGAGAGAGAGAGAATTTTTCTTTTCTGTAAAAAATATTTATCTTTCGTTCTAAATCTTTATCAATGTGATTTTCATTTTACACACCAAATATTATCTTATTTTCGAAAACTTTTACTCATTTTAATTCTCAAATTCCGTCGAATTTAACAGAATTTTAATGCACGTACTTTTAAAACCATATTTATTCTTCTCTTTTAAATATTTTTATGTTTAGCCGTATGCAGAACTAAATTAATTTAAATTTTATTTATTTTTCATCTTCGTTTGCCAATCCATCGATATTTTTTTTTGGAATGATTTATATATTTCTTTAAATTGATTGAACATAAAAATATTCATTTTAATTCTTTCACTCAAACGTGTTTACCCTCTCTTCCAATACTTGCATAAAAAAAATCATCTGCTGCCGTTAGAAAAGTTTTTTTTTCAGCAATTATTTGTTTAATAAATAAAAAAAAAATTTCATTTGAGGAAAGAAAAAAGGTATTTCTCATTAAAGCCATTATTGGCTCTACTTAGCCATGTTTTCTGTTAATGACTTATTTGCTAATTTTTGGAAAGAAACATTCCCGTTTGCTTAATTTGGTATTAAGTTTTACAGCACGATGCATTAGTCCGTCTCTTTATTCCTATTTCAAGCGAAAACAATGCATTAAATATTATGCCTTTGAAAGCCGCAAAGGCCGGACGTTTTTAGCAAAAGTGGGTTGTTAATTTTCGGCTTGCGTTTATTCTTACAACTTTAATTGTGTTTTTAAGAAATAATTTATAGCAATTGAATGTAAAGTAACTTTGCTGGAAAAAAATTAAAGAATCATTGATGATAATTAGTTGTTTACTTCTATTCTTACGTAAACTTTTCAGGTCTTTAGATTTAAGTAAAGCTATAATAAGATATTTGTTTTTTGAATTAGTAAATTTTACTCTATGAATAACTGATTTAAGGAAAGAATTTCTCTCCAACTCCTCCCCACCCCCCTTTATCTTTGTTTTTGTTGAGAAAAAATTGATGTTTCTCTCCTTCATGATAAAGCATGTATTGTAAATTCTTTTGTAAATTCAAGAATATCATCCGTAAAGTAAAAACAGAAAATATGTTCCAGAACTTATGAAAAAATTCACATATTTTTATAAAAACGATCATAAACTTCAAATTTATCTTACGAAAACTTTAACTTTTTAAACTTACCAAATGTCATTTAAGCTCACCAAATGTCAGAAAATCGTGTCACAGCTCTTGTAAAGATCGTTCTGTATTTTTGGTCTTGGTATTTTTCAGTTTAGAAGCTAAGAATTAGAATGTAGATATTGCAGGTGAATGAAATGCAATTGAGATGATAATTATGAATAGCGTGTTTTGAAATTGCAGATGATTTAATTTGAGTATTAAAAACTATTAAAATTATTAGTAAAGGTATTTAAATTTTCAAAAGAAAATAGAGACTAATTTTTCTTCTTTGTTAATTACTTTCTTTTCGTGGTTGGGAATTTCATACCTAAATGTTTATAATTTTTTCATAGAAGGTATTGAAAGAAAACAATTCAAAAATATTTATTATTTCTCTACAATTCCAGTTACCTTCTTTCATGTATTAATGTCCCTAGGAATAGGTATTTGGGCAGTATTTACAAAGATACTACAGCTATTTGAATAAAGAGCTATAGAGAAACCACTGAAAACGACAGCACAAAAATCTACTGAAAATCTTTCTACTTGTCGCCAATCATAAACACCCCCTCTTCCTTTTTTTTATCGTTTGACTCATCGCTGACCAATCAATAGATCAAAGACAATGGCTCTAGACCTCACCATGCTTCCCCAACAAATCGATGTGACCGCGAGTATTGGGCGCCCACAAGGCCAGCGACTTGTGAATGTAACGCGGAGCGGGAAGCAAAAATAGCGTTACTATGGCAGTGGTAGTAGTTGTGTGTGCCACGTGGGTTATGGCGAGTAACTGAGGGAGGAAGTGGAGGAGGTGAACACACACACACACCGGCTCGGGATAGAACGCGAGTGGAGGAAAAGCGTAGTACGCACTCACAAGAGAGAGAGACCGGGTAGAAAAAATCCATCATATTGGCTCAACCCTTTAACACCAGCAGGCAGTAGCGTCGGACAAAAGGCCCTGCCTTTCCTTCCCCTTCTGTTCCCCCTCCCGGCGCGGTGGCTAGCTTCCAGTGAATTCATCCTCTGCATCCACTCACACTCACAGCTCTCTCTCCCTTGCATGCACCGCGGCGGCCGATCAGCAGCGGACGGATGCTGAATTCATCCTATCGCCATGACAGCACTACTCCCACTCTTCCAAGTCATCTTGCCTTTCTCAGTTCATCCTCGGCCATGGAACGGACGAGCATTGCATGCGCCACACCAGTCATATCCCTCCAGAAACTGAAGAACTTCTTGACACAGCCAAGATTCAGGTTTCCTCATCATGGTAAGTACCAATACCCCATCCACCGCTTTTCCAAAACCACGCCAAAATGCGCAAACAAAGTGTCAAAATCGATCTCCCAGCCCCAAAAAAACCATAACAAACAAAAACAAACAAAAAATACATTTCTTTTCCGGGAAAACAAAACATTCGCATTGCTTGCCGGACTAGCTGACCACTACTTCTGCCGTACTTTTACTAGGGCCATCCAGCTTTTTCCCGCCTTCCGTAGGTGGCCCGAGAATCATCGTTCTCCGTGCCGTGCTCACTCCTCTTGTTTTGGAAGTTTTGTTTTCGTTTCCGAGAGACTGACGTCACACACTCGTCGAAAACTTATTCTTTTTCTGGACGGCCGCCGTTGAGTTGTGTTGTTTACATGCGCCGTTTTGGGTTTCGGCATCGTGTTTGGAAATGGGTGGTTTCGGTTATGGGAAGTGTTTCTTACCGGTCGCGGCAATCGGCTTATATTTAATGTGGGAAGATTTTTATCATGAATATTAAAAAAAATGTTTTTGTGCTCGTTAAAATAAATTGCGCTTTGTTGTTATCTCTATCCAGCTAGGATTTCTTCCCCCGTATCTTTTACGTTTTCTGATTACTTCGTTTTTGGCTTAATTTAGATTACGATTATCTTTTTGAGTTGCTGTACAATTTCTTCAGCATAGAAATCAAAATTTATCATATTGGCATCTGTAATATAAATTGCATAGTTTTTATTAGAAATAGGTAATGGTTGTTTCGTTCTTTTCTCATGGTTTTATGAAAACTTTCATGTTATGTTTGTTGAAAACCTCATTTTCTGGGTGAATTTTTTATATGAGGGATTAGTTGCCTTGTGAAAGTCAAATACAATCCAGACAGTTTTTTATGTGGATGTCTGTTTACTTTGTTATAGGTTAGTAAGATGTTACAATTTTTATGTAACACTTTGTGGGCTATTTAAGTATTACTTCAATGGTTTTTGGAGCAGTTAAAGGAGAAACATTAAAAAGCATTGGTTTTGATATAATAGGTTGCTTCGAAATACTGTTTTTTTATGTGAAGCTATTACAGAAGAAAGTACTTCTTTGTTTGAAAAAGGTCTGGTTCGAGAAAGATACATTTTGTAGCTCATCATGATGCGTTTTGAACGTTTCTAAAAACGCCTCGTCTCTTCTTACTATTGACACACCAGCAGCTGTCATTACAATTATGCTTTATCTGTATCTTTGGCTGAGGTGGTTAATCTGTAGTCACGTATTTTTTTTTTTTTTTTTCAGTTGAGCAGAAGAAGATTTAAATGGATATTCTCAAAATAAAAGATCGGTTATTTTCTTAAGTCGGAAAATTTTCACTTTTATTATTTCCTAAAAGTTGAAGGAAGTTTTCGAGAATATTACATATCTAATGCAAAATATTATTCAAAAAGTAGCTTTTCTGTTTCAAATTGTAATATAAACATCAACTTTCAGTCTAGTTGACTTTTTGTAATCAACAAACTAATTAGAATTCAAAAGAATTTAAACTTTCCAATGCATCTTCTGTCACAGTTTTATTTTTGGCTTTTTAAAACATTTAAATATACAAGATTGAGTAAAGCGTCTTCAATGTTTGGAAGAATTATTGTTTTTCTAATTCTTAAAACCAGGAAGATATAGCAGCAACTTTCGATGGTTGTTAAAATTTATCTTGGTTATGACATTCTTGATGAAAAAATTTGATGTAAGAAGAGTCTTCAATGAACTCACTTATTCATCTCGTCAGAGAAAACAATTTAATTACATATTTTTCATCTTAATTCATTAGGAAAACGAAACGTTTTCTACCTTCTACAAACCTCAAATTAAGGCATTATTCTTATTAATCGTTTTCGAAATTATTCTATAGTAAATTCTGTATATGAATAATTAGTTTTCAACTTGTAAGATAAGTATTACAAAAAGAACTTCTTGGTTGATTTGCATCTAACTTTTGGAAGAATTATTAAATTTTATTTTTGGTAATATTTTCGAATTACATACTGGAAATTTTGAGGAAAAATGTTATTCTTTTAAAAAATATTCTTTAGAATTTGCAGGGTTTTTTGTGCACCGGGCTTAAAACTAGGCATTGGTGTTTTTATGTTGCTTAGTTATATTTTTAATTTTGCATATTACCTACCCATTTGTTTTTAAATGAAGTGAAGTTTCTTACTTCTTATTATCAAGTTAGAGAAGAATTTTAATCTTCAAAAAGGAATTGATACTTTCGTATCTCTTATCTTTTATAATTTTTGGTTTGAATATATGTTGATCAATCTTCACGCACATTTTGTGATAATAATCTCGGTAATATCTATAGCTTAAGAATCAATTAAAAAGATTTCAATTTAGAAAAAGGAGCTAATCAAAATCGCATATTAAAGGCAGTGACAAAAATTTGCTTACCTTGAGCATTTTAAACACAATAAGATGTTGTCAATAGTAAACTTTTTGCTCAAAAAACATGTCAACGTTTGCCGTTTTAAATGGAATGCTGTTATCTACATTTCCTTAACTTGTGGATAACTTCTGTTATAGAATCTTCAAATTATAACATATTCCAACTCCTGGAAAAAAAAGACTTCGTTTTTTCGCCTTTTTTGTGTATCTCAGGTGTAAAACCGTTTCCTTTACATTATACACACACCTTCTTGTATTTATTTAATAAAAATATTCTTTACAATTTCAAAATTAAGAAAAACTTTAAATGAAATTAAAGTTTCATTTTTAGTGCTAGACTAAATTTATTTAGTTTTAAATCAGAATATGATTTATGTATTTAGTTTTTGGTTTCGTTGTTTTTTTAATTGTTCTAAAATAAATTTTCTGTTTTTTCGTGTTATGGCGGTTTAATTATATATATTTCCAAGAGATTTATTCAATAATACTAGGATTTGCAAAGGATTTATTCAATATTCAAAATTACTAGAGCTTGCATCAGATTTAATAGAAAATTTTACTTGGTTTAGTATTTCTTTTGTTTTAAAATGGAACAACAATACTGATTAAAATATCTTAAGTTGTTTTTTTTGGGGGCCGGGGGGGGGGCAGAAAACCTGAATACTTTTTTTTATTTTTAGCTACTTTTCTTTTTTTTTTTTTTTTTTTTTTTTTTTTTGTTTTAACTAAAGATTATCTACTTCAAAATGAGAAGTTTTATCTTAAAACTTGTAAAACTTACAAAAAGTATTTTTGTTTGGGTAAAAGTATCAGGTAAAGAAGGTCCTATTTTAAATAAAAGAAGTTGATATCGATTTCATCATAAAGATATACTTTAAACTGTGATAAGAATCTTTGAGTGTCTGTGATACTTACACCAAAAATAAAATGTTATCAATAGCAAAAGTTTATCCGGAGAAGGTGACAATGAATGAATGATATTGTAAAAGAGTCATATGAGCGATAAGTTTGCGACACAACGAAAACTTTAACAAAATGATCTTCAAAATTACTGCATATTTCATCGTATCAATGAAGACATTCTTTTCATATATTACATCTCTCTTGCACAAGATAGAAACAAGAAACGGTTCCTTTTCTACATACTTCTTCAAGCACGTTTTATGGGGAGTGGGAAGAAATGGCTTGTCGTAGCTGCTTTAAAAATTAGAAAGGAATTTTTTTTGGGTAAATTCAAAATATTCATGCGATTTAATGCTAAAATCATTTTTAAAAGACAAGAATATATTTTATTGTAATTTCATGAGAATATCTGATACATTTAATAGATTCTGGAAAGAAAATATCAATTAAAATAACTTGAGTTTAAAAAAAAAGGAATTAATTATCACTCTTCATTTTAGTTTAAATATATGTTACCTAAGCTAAAACCTTTCACCTTAGAACTGAGATAACAAAGTTTTGCAAGTTGGTTAAGAATTAAGTAAAAGGATTTCAACATTTAAAAGGTGATATTTATGTTGATTACATCTTTTAAAGGTAAACGATGAAAGTTTTCTTTTGTTGAATGTGTGTGTGTTTTCAATTATCACACCTACAAAATAAGATATTCCAGTAATACATTTTTACCTGAAGAAGCCATCGAGTATAGTTTTAAATGGGTATTCTTAATTGAATATTAATTCATTTTATTAACACTCAGAACTGACTGAATTAGTAGCAGTGCTTTCGTTTCGTTGGTTATCAGGCATGTTGATTTAATATTGATAAAATTTCTGTTAATTTACTAAAAAAATTTCAGTTTTTAAAGAAAATCACCAGTCTTTTTCTGACTGCTGTATTTTTAGTTAATTATTATTGGCTCAAAATAGAAATTTGCGAAGTATTAGTTGAAGAAAATTATTAGTTACTGTATTTTAAAAATCAGCGGTAAAAATTTGTTTTTCCTGAAAAGTTTTCTTATTGGAAATATCAAGAAAAATGTTGTCAACAATTTTCTTGCTGAGGGAATGTCAACTATCGTGCTTGTAAAGTGATCGCCTGAATTTAATGTATGCATATTTCTTCATGGTATTTACAATGAATTATGTTGAAAGAGACCATTTTCTTGGATACTGACATTTTTTCGTTTAGTAGAGAAGGAAGGAAACACCATTGTAACTTTAGGAATTCAATAAATAGAAAATATCTGGTAATTGAGGAAAGCCTTCTTTCGATTCTTGTATAATGTGTAGAAACAAATAATCTAGCATTAAAAATATAATGACATTGAGATTTTAAAATAATATAGTTTAAATTTTAATGCATGAATAATATGTAATAAAAAAAATCGTGTCGTTGATTGATATTTATTTGAGAAATAAGCTCTTAAAGTTTATTTTTTCCCTTTGTAACCAAATGTTCAAAATCTGTATTCTTCAAAAATATTTGATAGCACATTTGTTAGAATTTTTCACTTCGCTTACGAAAAATTTATACAGAACATTGTAGCTCATTTTTATTTAATTCCACAAAGATGCTTGGAGTTACTGTAAGAATATTTCGAGTTTTCATATTTTTGTGCGAAAAATCTCCGTATAATATTTAACTGTTACGCTAAACAGACCCAATAGAAGTAAAAGTTTTCTGGGCACAAAACAAAAATCTTTAACTGTGGTAATATGGTTACTTTATATAAGAAATTTTATCTTCATAAGAATTAAATATATCTAAATATCGCCAATTGTCATGGAGAAATGAAAGGATATTCGTTTTTCTTTTAACTAATCTTGTTCCTATCCTTTTTTTTAAAAAGAAATTTAGCAGAGTTGATTATTATACTTTGTCACGCAATTATTAATCATGAAAGGAATTTAGAGTTGTAAATTTTTGTAAAGCATGCCAAACTTTAATAGTTTGGTGAAAGGCTATATTCACACATAATAAAATTTTACTGAGAAATAGTTATGCCTGAAAATAAGAGCTTTAAAGAATTGCCGATTTCGTATGGCATTAAATACATATTTGACTTCGGAAATAAAGTTTTATGTATTACATTATCGTCAAAATGAAACAAATAAAAGCATTTTTAAGAATTTTTTAGAAAATTATTAATGAACAATATGAGCTTATATATACCATTAATGTCTTATTAATTCATATATTTTAAGTTCAGTTATTGTAACAATATTGTAATAAAAAGTTTTTATAACGTTAATAAAAACTGCAAGTGGATAAGTTGACGAAATGAATTTTTTTGTTTTTTTTATATGATATGAATTTATACCTTATTTAAGATAATATTTCATCCAAAACATTGACTTAGTTAAGGAAGCTGTTTCTCATAACTAATTTAATAAGTAGTTTAATTGTTAATTGCTTAACATGAAAACCCTCTGTAAATTGAGTAGCGAAAGTCTAGATCTGTTTTGAAGTCAATGTTCTATGATGTTTCATTTTTAAATAAAATTCCAAATTCCCGAACTTATTTTGTAGAATTCTCTGAATCAGGAAGAATCTCGGTATTCAATCAAGATATTAAAACAAGTAACTGATACCATTGAAACCATTTTGGATTCGTTTAATTCCTCTTTCAATACATTAATGAAATCTTCTACGCGAGAAAAGGAATGAAATTTTATTATTATTAACCAGGAAGAAAAATGTGAAGATCTTGTTCATTCCAGTGACTAAAGTACAACTTAAACTTTCGAAGATATATGCTTTTTTACTGATTGGAATCTTAGAAAAACATCTTTTTGATGGAGTAATTTTTATGTTATTAATCTGAGGGGCCTTTTTGGAAGAATTTAAAAAAAAAAAAAAATTTTACCATAAACTTAAGCCTTTTGATGATGAATTTTAGTTTATTCAGCTGTTTATGAGTTGAAAAAGTTATATGTGTGTTTAAGTTTTAAACATTTTTTTAAAGCAACTTCTTGTATAAATTGAATCTTTCAAAAGAGCAAAAGGATAAATTTCAATTCAAACTTTAAGATAATGTGATACTATGGAACCAAAATAAATTATCACTAATGTGTAAAACTGCATTAATAAATTATTAATTCGAAGAAGCTTATCCTCAGGAAATTTTTTTTATCAATCCAGTGCAAATGTCTGGGATTCATTTAGCTTAAAAAATTGTGAAGCAAAAAATTTTTCCTTGAAAAAAATCTATTTTTCACGAGTTTTTTTTTTTTTTTTTTTTTAAAAAAAACTAATTTTATAAATTCTGTTCAAATTTGAAGAACAGAATGAATCATATTTTTAACTAGTATAAGATGCAATAGATAAAATTATTTCCGAAGGGTTCATTAATTTTTTTTTTATCCTATGCAATTTGATTGAATTTTTATGCTTCAATATTTTATGAAGAAACAACAAATACTTTTTTTTTTTTCTGCTAAGTTCGTACTGATGAAAGAATGAGTTTCAGTACGCATCAATTTCGTTACCGGTGTGATCATCATTTTCATTTTCTGAATAATAGACTTCGTGGGCTGTTTATGGAGCTTTGTATATATATTTTAAATATATTTATCTACGTAATATTATAACTGGTGAATTATATGTATGAAACTGAACTGGATAAAAATCACTTTTTAATTGCTGTGCGAAAAATCAACTTCTTTATAGCTCTGCATAAATAAGTGATTTTTTTTAACGATGCATTTCGGTATTTTAATATAAATTGGCAACATAAACAATTTAAAGACAGATGTTTAAGTTTCATGAATGGCAGATGATTTCCGAAAGCTTGATATATATATATATATATATATAGATAGATAGATAGATAGATATATAAATTGAAATCCAAAATATTTTATTTATATCTTATAATGTCAATCAATAAAACTTCTTGAGATGAAATTACAGTTTTTGAGCCCTTTTTTAAGTTAACTGTTTTTATTTTACTTGTGTGTATATAAAAATTAATGATAATTTGACTGTGTGTGAACATTATACTATTTTTTTTTTTTTTTTATAAATATTTTGAAGTGTTACCATCCTTCTGTTTCATTTATAACATTTGATCGTTTTACGTGCACTTTTGATTATTTATTTATATTCTTTTAAGTCGATAAAATATTTTTTTTAAAATTAACTTAGTTAATATTAATTTTATATATTTATGTCACTGTTTTTCACCAGTAGTAATTGATTTTTTTAATGATTTTTTTGGTTAAAAAACGAGCAAAGCAAACAATAATTTTACTCTCAGTTTGATAAAATTATTTTTGTGAGATAAAAGAATGATTTACTTTAAATTTGATTTTGTGCAATCGAACATTTTTTAGTGTCCTAAAATAAGTGAATAATGAAGGAAAGGAATAACTTTTATATGTGTGATTTGTAGACAGATGTTCTATCATGACATTTTGAAGACTGTATTTTTATGTCGCGTGATATTTATGATTTTTGTATTATTTTTGCGTTTAAAAGAACTGAAAAGACATATGCTTTCAAATTTTTATTTTAATTTATGTCGCTGACACAAGTTCGAAATCGTTAAAAATTTATTAAATTTGTGTTATATTATTCCAGGCGGCTAACTTTTTTCAGTTCTTAATGGGAAAGATAAACACATAAATTAGTATGTGAGGTGAATATCTACATTAAACTGATTTTTTTCCAGCTGACATGACAGCTATTGAATTATATCTATTTAATGGCAAAGGAAAGCTTTCAAAATAAAGAGAATAAAAATAGTATGAAATCTATCAGACGCCAGATGTAGCCACGCTATTCATTGTCCTTACTGCCTGTCTTGGTGTTTTTCTCTCCTTTTTTTCCTGACTAACTGAATGTGCATGTTTGGGAATGAAAGAGATTAATGTTAAGAAAATATCTACTTGTTAAGCTTCAATCGATTTTGAAATATCTGGAATGAGTACTGTAAAGTCTATTAGCTAATTTTCATTGTAAAATACTACTAGAAAATTTTTCATTTTTTTTTTCAGTATATACGGTTATCTTAATATTCGAAATATTAGCATTTGCAAGCCCGAACATCTAATCAGTAAAATATCAAAGAAAGAGCCGTTTTACTTGCTCTAAGGATTTCATATTGTAATATTACACGTATTTCGTCATATAATGTTGTATACCATTTTAAAAATTGATAAAGTTCATATTTTAAACATTTTGCAAAAAAAAAAAAAAAAAATTGAAACATATGTATATTAACCACTAATCAAAATGTATTTGGTGAAGACAGATTGTTGCAATTAATAAATTTTAAGCACTCTGACAAATTTCTAAAATGTTTCTTAGTTTTCAAAATGTAAATCTTATAGTTTGAAAAGTCTCTCTTACTCTCTGTCTCTCTTTTCTGTAAAAAAATCAACTTCTCTTTTTATAATACATTTGTTTTTTTTTATGTTTATATAATCGAGATGAATGCATTGTCATATATATGTCATATATGATACTATATTCGTATTTGATAAAGCTTGACATGATCAAATGTTTTTGTTTCAAAAACTTGAGCCGAAGCATTCTTCAAAAGTTTGTTAAGGACGAAGTGTAAACTTTTTAACATAAACTTTTTAAGTAGGCTCGTCTCGATTTTTTTTTTTTTTTTTTTTTTTTTTTTTGAAACAAAACATTTTTTTAAATCAAGCTTCATCAAGTATAATAATCGCTTTCCTTTTTATTTCGTGAGATATTTGCGCACTCAATCCGATATTTATAAAATTCGATATTTATATTCGGATACAAATGTGATTCTTAACCCACATTCAGTTTTGTATTTTAGTAATCTTACAAACCTCACAATTGTTTACTATTTTTTCATTTCGTAAGATATTTGCCCAATCCAGTATTGATGAAAAATATATGCTCAGATTTACAAATATGATTCTTAATCTACATTCAGTTTTGTATTTTAGTAAACTAACAAACCTCACTATCTTGAAAAAAAGCTGAAAAATTAAATTATTATTTTTATTTTTTAATAGGATTACTTTTTTCGAGTTCTTGATATATTTAGAAATGAAAGAAAAGCATTTTCATGTTATGAATCAAGTATATAAAATGACTGTTAGAAGGGAAAAAAAAAACTAACATTTAATTCAGATTATTTCCAACGCGTATTTAGCATAAAAGAACAAGACAAATATATTAAGCTTACAGAAATTATAAAATAAAAATACTGAATCTCCTTTGAAAATTCATGATTCTTATTTCTTAAAATAAAAAAACAGAGTTAACAATATTTAACTCGGTAAGTTTTCTAGCTATTAAATCTCCCATAATTTTTTTTATCGTTACTAAAACTTTGAGAAAAAGTTCGAATCAGATGTAATATATTTCTGACCAAGAGCTTATATATATTCTACTAACAGAAGTGTTCATATCTAGTATTAGTATCAATGCGCTTTTTCTGATATGAGTTATTTATTTCTCTAAGCCATATATTCTTACTCAAGAGAGTATTTGTGTGATCTGCTTTCTCTAACACTCCTGTGGCAATTTTTAACTAGGGCAAGATACCGCTTTTATCCATCTTTATCCTGACGTAACGTCTATTCAAAATATCAATGTTAAACCGAATCATTTTTCTCTCGTTCTCTTTTTCCTTTCTTTCCCTGTGCAACCTTCTCAAAAGTTCTGAAAACTCCCAAATATCTGACCTATATGATTCCTATCGTAAATCAATGCATCTGACAGCCTTCGAAGCAGCATGTTGTCTGACTCAGGTGCAGTAATGAAGCGGAAGCATGGAGGGGAAAATTTTCGTGAATCGCACCCTTTCTTTACCCTTATCCGTGGTTTATATCATACCGATGACGTGACAAAGGATGGTATAGAGGGGAGATGAGGGGTCGTATTTCAAATATACTGCAGAGTTTCTTGTTGAATGATCTGAAGATCATCTATTGGATGGAAATTCAGTTGCAGAAAATTGCTTCTAATCTTGAAATAACCTGGTTTGTTTCGTTAATGCAGATGTTAATGTGGTTTAAAAAAACAAACATTCGAAATGCTTAGCATAAATTAATCGTTAATTTTCAGATGTTGATTAATGAGTTAATTCGATTAAGCAAAAGGACAGATTTATGTTTTAGGACCCACCAAAAAAAATCCTGCAGTATTTTCTTTCTTTGCACATAAATGCAATCGAAACTTTACTTCATGAAGATGGACAAAAAATCGTCTTGAAGTTCTAATTTAAAGAAAATGACGATGTAACAGAAATTACAGAGTGTAAAAAAAAATATTTTGGAATGTTTTGCATAAAATCATGCTTTTCCCCCCCCATAACATCAAGTTTTATATATTGTTCTTTGTGAAAATAATCCCTTACAATCAGCGGAATGAATTAATGGAATCAAAAGAAACTGGAAGACATTGAAATTGATAGTCAAGCAGACGGCTTACACGTGTGAAAGGAACTCATCTCTAGTGAGAATTTTCTACAATCACTGAGATACTTCATAATACTTATTGGATTTGTGAACGAACCTTCTTGTTGGAATGAAAACGGGCATAAGTGTTTCTATTTATTCCAGGGTTTCTCTGATGAATCACAGTGCTGGTAGGGATGTGCTTTTTTTCCCCCTTCTCTGCAGCTAGTGAAAGGGTTGAACAGGAAAGGGGTGCCAGAGGAAAGGGGTGGGATTTCTGCTGCATGCCTCGTCAAATCTCGGCCATTATCCATCGTAGGGAGACAGAAAAGATGATACACAGCATTACACAATAGAAGCAGCCATGTACGTTAGGCTGCGTATTGTTTGTATGGAACAACACTCCGCTATAATCAGGGGGATCGCCTTGTGTAATGAGCAATGAGTAGACAGACTTTTGGCAAAGGATACGCATCTTCGGTTTTGGGTATGAGATAAATTACTTTAGACTATGACGTTTAGAATTTGGAAGATGACTAGAGCATAATCCATTCTCCTTTTTTTTGTTTGCACGCCCTCTTCTTCTTTTTTTTTTTATTCCACCCTGCCTTCCACCTCATTCTCAGATGAATGCTTAAGTGTTTTTGATTTAAGAGTTTTCGACTGATTAATAACAAACAATCAGAAAGGATCCTAATTACACTGGGTTGTTGAATATTGTTCTTGCTTTTAAGAAAGGAGAAGATGAAAAATAGTTTCTTTTCTTTTTCTTTTTTTCATTATTTCACTTGTTTATTTCTAACCCTTTTCACGAAGTTTGTGACTTAAATAACATGTTGTTTCACAAATCAGTTGAAAGTTGATGTTGGCTTAAAAAGAAGTTTCATGCGCACAGATTCTAAAGAATAGTTAATTCTAATGAGGCAGTGGGAAAGGGGAACATCTTAAGTCATTTTATTTTGTTAGAGGGTGATTCTAATATTTCTCATTTGAGTACAGCTTGCATCATATTTGGAAACCAAAAATAAAAATAGTATCATCGTTTTAAAAGATAAAAAAAAATCAATGATCTTTACCTATAGTAATTTTTAATAAATTCGATTACAAATTCAAGTATCTAAATAACTTTTTTTTTCTTGTTTGTTAGGATTGTTTTCAATTTCTTTAATTGGCTAAAACTAAAAAAAGAAATATTCATTTTTCAAATTCTGGAAAAATCAAAAATTAAAATGCATGATAAAATTCTTTCCAGTTAGAGATATTATTATGAATCTACATCTGAGGCACAATAACAAGTTCCAATAGTTTACCTTGCATAAGTATTAAAATTCCCTTTTTATTATAATTTTTTTATTAATTTTATATACAAGTTGCATATATTTTTTTTCAGTAGCATATATTATTTTTTTCTGTCCATACTTTTCACGAATAAATATGAAGTTATATATATATATATTCTGCGTGTTGAGTTCAAAACATTGTTTAGCGAGTGCATTTGGGACAAAAAATATTCCCCCCCTTTCCTATACGAGCAGTAGTGTATCTCAAAATAAAATGTGTATTTCCATTTCATGCAGTAAAGCTTTACATGAAAAAAGAAGGGTTTTCTCTCCCCCCCCTAGCAAAATAGTGGCCTTAGTATCGTCTCTATGTGCAGCTTGGAATAGTTTACTTCTCAGTATGTCTTTTTATATTGGACCTGAAAAAGATTCGTATTTTATACGAAGCTTTTAGCAGAAATTATAATGAGCCGGTACAACCTTTTTTTCTGCTTCACACTTTACTTCCCTTCAAGCATTGTTATTCGCAATTCAATTTGAATATTATGTGGCTAATTTATTAGTTGACTAACCTCTACCTGAATAACACCTAGGTGTAAAATAAATGATTTGAAGGTGCAGTCTAAATAATCAGTTGCTTAGAATAAGCTTCTGAAAAGCATTGTGATGCCTGTCGTTTCCTATAGGTGCTGCCTATTGTTATCCCCTATAGATTCATTGTAACAAAACTTTGCTTTACAGTCTCCTTCGTATAATAGACTCAATTTCAATAGACTGACAGCAAGTTGGTAAAGAAGCAAGTTGCAAAACCTCTAAAGCATATCGGGATTCTTAACGATCGGAAATGCTGGTCGTAATTTTTTGCATATTTATTCTCTCCTTTTGATGCCTTAAGAAATATTAAGGATTTTATTGATACTTTCACGTTTATTTCCCCGGTTTCCTTCCAGGTATAAGAATAGAATAGTGTCGAAAATGTAAAAGAATTACCTTTTATCATAATATAAGATATTTGTGAAAACTTTGTTTTTATGATTATTGACAACCCTGGAACTTTTTGACATATTTTTTTTAAAGTTTGCATCAAAAGAAATGTTTATTATTTGTTTTTAAATGCCTTAAATATGGGTATATCAGAATATAATAACGAGACAGTAGAATTTAAACATTTTGATAGGGTTTCTTCATATAGTAAACGTAATTTTTTTTAAAAAAAATGCATGAAAATTAAAGCTAAAAGTTGTTCGTATTTACAAGGTAAAAATAATAATAAAACATTTCCAAAATATATTTAATATGGTTTTTTTTATGTAAGAATTTATTTTTATTTCATTTACATCGAGTTTATGAAAAGCAACCTTTAAAATCCGCGTACGATTTATCGTAAATTTTTAAAAAAATCTTCGGAAGGGAAGGATAGATTATAGCAAAGATTAAAAGCACATTTTGAATTAATTCATTTTAAATTGTTCCTAAATGTTCTAAAATTAGAAATTGGTAGCTTCTATGAGTACCTTATGACTAAAACGCAAAAACACGTTCATTTATATCAAAACGATGTAATATATCCCTTATTTTATGTAGAGATTCCTTGCATTAAATATTTATTCTTATAAGAATGAATTTAAATAAGTATTTCACAAGTACTAATCTCAAATTCTCTATTTTATTTTCGTGGTTTTAATATATATATATTAAACAAGTATTCTGGATTTATTTAAAATTAATAATTCTCAAATTCCCAAGGTAACCTTATGCAGCAAATTCAGCTGTATCTGATGAAAACTTACACCTGTATTTTCAACCCAAAGAAAAAGAATAGTACAGCTTCGAGCATGAGTCATTATTCCAGTAAAATGAAGTCTTTGGAAAGATACATGATAACTGATATAAGCTGTATTTTTTGTGTGAGCACCTGGCATTTTTTTATGACGTCAGGCAACTGTGCTAATGTTTAACAGTATTTTGAGTGTGCAGGCTACTTTATTCTAAGCATAATGTCTCTACTTTTTATTACTAGTAAAAAATAAAACGAAACAGCTTTTTTTTATTCAGTCTCTGTTTTCGAACAACCGCCTATTATGATTTTGATGGAAACCGTTGAATAAATTAATGTTTATCGCAATAAAAGACATAGATAACAGGAATTAAAAACCTTTATAGCCTAAAGTTAAGATTAGGAATTATTTACTCCGCTTTTTCTTGCTTTTGTAAATATACATATTTGCACATATTGCATCCCAAATGGATATTTATACATATTTCAGCCCAAAGAAACACTCCCTTTTACCTTCTAGAAAAATGACCAAGTTTCTTTTATTAAAATGCTTATTAGATTATTAGTATTAGTCTGTGGATAACGTAAGATTATTGTATGTATCAATAAATGCTTTTTATTAATTATGTAAGATAATAAAAATATATTTCTAACACTCAACTGGTATTTAACTTCATAACTTTAAAACAATTTGCAAAAGATATGCTACGTTGAATATTTTTGATATTAGTTTTTAGAGAGTTCGTACTTTTTACAGTCTGTGTATATAAGTCAATATATTTGAATTCGTTACAAAGCCTGCATAACTTTTTTTTTTATTTCTTTAAATTTCATTACATTCTTATGATATTATTTCAGACTAACAGCAACTCACTTTTGAAGAAAGTATAGGTATTTGATTTTTTTATTACGATAATTTCACTGTCTACCTTCCCGTTAAACATAATTTTTTTTTCTGTTACAATTTCCTAAATACCAAACCGTGTCAGACAATGCTAATGACCTTGCTTAATATTACCTTTTGAAAATTTTTTTTTCTTCAAAAACCGGCGTTATTTTCCTTTTATCTGCAACCATCGAACATTTTTTGAATGACCATTGGAGCACTTTATTAATGTTTTTCAAGTATAAGTAGGTTGCTAATCACAGAGTTATGCGTAGTATTTAAAAAAATTGTTTCCGTAAAAAGATAACAAAATTGCGATAAAGTGATGAAGCAAATTAGATTGTTTTTTTCTCCCCCTCTCTTTTAATCTTTTGAGTCATTACTATCAGAACAAAAACATGTTAGTGAATGAAAAAACTATTGTTCTTTGCGAAGAATTGCAGCGGTTGTTAGGCATATTTAAAGTTAATACGTTTTGTGCTCGGTTCTTATAGCTGCAGGCGTTTGACGTTTGCTTTTGTATCTCCCTTCTTTGGTCGTACAGAAAATTGTCGTCGCTTCTTCTAATGAAATAAATACTAATTTAGCTAATTTTTGTCGCTAGCTAAGCAATCAGGCAAAGCGACTAAATATTTGTTTTCCTTGATTAAAATATTACGCAAACAAGCTGAATGTATTTATATATGCTTTAGGGTATGAGAGCAAATAAAAAGAACCGCTTGGATGGTGAATTTTTTATGCCGTACTATGCGAAACATAGTTTTTAGATTTTTTTATAATCCTCTCCTCTACTCCCCTTTTTCTTTTTCCGTTTTTCTTATTTCTAACCTCTCCATCTTCACTTTTCAACTCATCCTATTCGTCCACAGGCAAAAAGGTAGATTCGGTGCTGACTATTTTCCTAAGCCAGATATAGGGTAAGAAAATTGATGCCGACTAGCATACATAATTAACAGCTAATTAATTCTCTTTATGCCCAGCTTTATGAGGAAGAAAAAACTAAAGAAATAAGCGGTCGATCTGGAAAAAATAATATACTCGCCGCCTTAATTTTACTTTCCTAGATAAAATCTAACCAGACATCTTTTAATTTTGCTAATGTGGATAATTTGAGAATTCAATGCGCTTTGGCAGGGCGTGAAATTCAGTTATGTCTGATTGCTCTGACACTTTATTATTTCTAGCAGAATTTTTTTTTCGGTCTTGGCTTCTTTTTTTTCCCCTTCTCTTTCTCTTCTGCTTTTTTCTGATTCTCGCATTCCATTCGTAATCAAAAACCTGAGAGGCTTCGGATTTACTTTCTGAATTAATTCTTCAAATGAGATTCCGATTAGAAACATCGTCGTAAAATGCAGTGAAAAACATTGCTTCAGATGAGACTTTTCTGTCTTTTCCGTCTAACTAATGAATGTTTCACATTATTCAGTGAAATGTTAACGTTTATTTCAGTCTTTATTACGTTTTACTAATATGGCAAATTAAAGCTAAATAAATTTCAATGGAACTTCTTGTAACGAGTCAATTTTTTTTTCCTATGGAAGACAAATTTATAAGAATACTAAATTACGTAATGTTTTACGTAAAAATAGATTTTCTGTTTTTTTTCTTCTGTATTCTTGAGTAAAAATATTGTTAAGGATTATCTTAAAAAGTTACAAAGGACATTGTATAAGAGGAATTCTGATTTGTCTGTACTCCTAAATAAAATTTTTTAGAGAGGACCATTTTCAATCATGAAAAATCTATCAAAATATTAATTGAATAAATTTATTATATGTTATAATTTATTTTGGTATTATTATATATTTAATTAAACAGTTATCGGAAATTATATAAAGTTTTATCAATTTTTCTAAATGTTTAACCATGAGTTATGGCATTGAGCATATAAATAATAGTTTTTAAGTGCATAGAAGTTGTTTAAAAAATGAAAAAACCTTTTTTTAATGGATTTAAATTATTTCAATTGATTTTTGTTTCTAAATTATAAGGACACAAAAAATTATTAAATTCTCTGAGATATTATTTTAAATATTAAATTCTGATCGCTCTTAGAAGGAACAGAAGTTATATTTAAATAATTCGAAGACTTATATTACGATTTGGAAGCAAAATGTTGCTATAAATATTAGGTAATGAATAATATCTTGATATCTCAAAATTATAAAAGTATTCTCCTAAAATTAGCATATAAATTTTAAATGTATTTAAAGTCAATATTGAGGGGATTGATTGATTATTAACGTCGCACTTAGAAGCAACACGAGGGCTATTAGTACTCAGGGGCAAAAAGCTTTTTTTCTTAAAATGTTGTTGACACTTTTTTGTATTTAGTGTGTAACTTTAATCTTAGAGTATAAAACTATCCAACCTTAATTTGTTCTTTAGTATAAATAAATGTTTTTAAAAGAAGAAAATTGCAAAAGAAATAGCGCTCTTGTTTATAAGACTTTACATGCCAGCCGTGGTAAACTTTGTGATATGAAAGTAATGATATATTTCAACTGACTTGAAAATAGAATTTTTTAGATTCTAAACATACATTTCACCTGTATGCAGCTTCATCATTATGAAAGAAAATAAATTTTGTTTACACTATAAAAACTCATGTTATTATTAATTGAGTTGATGACTATATGTTTATAACTCAGAAACATTTGTCACCATTGACTGTATAGGATATTCCTGTGAAACACTTTCGGTATGTATGAATAATGAGGAGGGGGGCATTAAATATTTAATAAATCGACTATCGACGCATGCCACATGTCTGCGTATATACGTCTTAGAATGATAAATGTAGAATACAGATGAGGAAGTATGCTTATTCCGCGCGCGCGCGTTAAGATCAGAGTTAAAAACATTATCCCCACCCCCACAAGACCGATTGAAAGGAGGGGGGAAAAAAGAAAAATGTTGGATGTTAATTATCATTTTATCATTACACCAGTGTTCCTATTCCAATAATTATATAACGATATTAGCTCAGTGGGTGAGAAAGGATATCGTTAAAATACAGCTTTGTAATATTGATTTGGGTCTCGGTCATTGATTTAACATTAGCTTTTCTTCAGAGATGGAAGAAAAAATAAGATTTTGCTATCGAAGACTTAGTGTTATGGACGGGTTATTAGGACGGCGAAAAGTAAATTCATTATTGACTTCTGTAGAAGTGAGGATGATTTTTGATATCATCTAGTTCAATAATTTTTTTTTCCGACGTGAAAGACTATTAGAAAATCAACTACTTTGATACGTTTTTGATTTAAGTAGTCGATTTTATGTGCAAATTCGACCTTATCTATCGCTTTTGAAAAGTACATTCATCAATTTCAGTTCCATTGAATCGATTTTTGAAGTTATGTTTGGTCCTATATTCATTATAGAATGCAAACAACTATTGTTTGGATCTAGTGTGAAATTTAAGTGAAATCGGCTGTAAAAAGTTTTGCAACGGCCGTTTTTTTATATATTATTATTATTTTAGAATAATGATATACTCCAATAATTGTAGAATGTTTGTTTTCTATATATATATATATATAATTTTGGTATTTATTAAAACGATTTCTCTTAATTTTGATTAATTGATGAAATATTACCGTATTTAATCATGAGTTACAAAAAAAGGAGGGGGAAATAGCATTTTCTTGAAAGTAGTTTCTTCTTACGCTGACATATAAGTACAAACTTTTTTTTTTCTTGGGGTTTTAAATTTTTTTTTTTTTAAATTCTGTTAACAAATATAATTGTTTATAAGTACCCATAATACAGGTGGAAAAAATTTTAAATCTTCAAGCTGGAATTTTTTTTTAGCTTAAATGTAAGGGAAAAAAATGAAAGAAAATATTAGACTAAATTTAAACCATTAAGTTGCTATTCTGGTTTTAGCGAAATATATCTCAGAAGTTATTAAAATACTTCATGAAAATATTTTACTCTACAAATAGTTTCTTATTAAAAAATTACACAGAAATTACATTATTTAGAGATTGCTAACACTCCACGCAATACACTCCACGAGAATAGTTTAAGCGCATCGCTTTCTCCAATTGGGGAACGAAATGAAATTACTAAGATAGTGAGAATAGCATGTTTAAAACTAGTCACTTATTTTGTTATTGCATTATATTAAAAATGAATGACAATACCATTAAGCCCTCTCTCTTATATCGTATTAAAAATGCGTGTCCTGATAATGAAGGTGATATTCATACTACATAAAAGGTTAAGAAAAGTTTACGGCTGCTGCGCTAAGAAGGAGCAATTCATCCCTGCATCTTCCACATTTTGCTCTATAAATTATTCAAATCGCGGGGAATAGATGGAGCTATATTCCATAAACACATTACATAGTTCCTCTCTAGCTCATTCTAGAATTTCGAAAGGGCATAGAATATTGGTTTATCATACATTCTCCAGCCGAGAAATTGCTACAACGACAAGTGCTGAATAGCGAGTTGGTCGAGTTTGACGCCTGCCTGGAAACCTTCTCTTTCCCCCTTTAACGGTCAGCTGTGGTGAAGATTACTGGACCTAACCTTGAGTTGTGTTATATTGACTGACTGCATCCACGCTCGATTTGATTAGTTTTGAGAATTTGGGTGGCAAGAAACATTGGAAATAAGATATGAAAAGGAACTTTCAGTTGAATCGTTTTTGAGTAATTACTGTATAAATATTTTGGACGGGAACTGAAATAAACACCGAACGCTCCAAATTTTCTGGAATATTATAGTTTGAGATTTCCAATAATATCATACATATAAATATTATTATAACGGCAAAGCTATGTAAATTATTTTGAATATTATTACTTTGATGTAAAGTATTTCGTTTTATTAAATGTAAAGACTGCTGATTTATTTCTGATTACTTTACCAGATTTTTTTGATCATCAGAGTTTTAAAACTGTGTAATTCCCAGCGTACTTTGGTAATTATCTATAACTTAGCTTGAATCTCAGATTTCGAAATTAGATATATGATTGTGTAATGGCGCCATCTATCACACATGTATGGCAGAACAGGTCACCATTTCTACCGCAATAGTAATAAGGATCATTCGGATATGGAAATAAGTTTGCAAATGGAACTCCAAATTGTAGGGAAAAGAAAGTGAGTTGCGAAATTAATTTAAAAAAAAAACATTGTCTCTCGATTGCAAATAGTTTTAACATTTTTACCCCATTTGAAAGATGATCAATGTAGAATGCTATCAGAACAGATGACAAAAAGGGATTATACTGAACTATAAAATAGAATTTATATATTTATTACTATTATTTGATATTTATTAATAACTTTCTTCAAACCCAAACATATAGAAGTCTTTAAACTTTATAAAACAAAACATTCTTAATGCATGCAATTGCCATGAAAGGCTTTTCTTTTTAATGGGAAATCTTTTTAAAGTTTCATTTTCGCAAAATGAGGCGGGTTAAAGTTTCTTATTTCTCTTATTAACTGTTCCGAAATTATATTATTTATGGTTTTGTCATAAAACGAATTAGTAAAATTATTCACATTGCGATTTTATTTTTTCCCAAAATGAAATGCAGGTACAAAAAATTTATTAAGTAGAGATATTTCAAAAGAGTGATTTTTTAATCATTAGATTAATATAAAGCTGTCGTTTCAATATCTTAGAAAGATATTAAATTTATTTGAAATATATGTTCATTGAGCAATTGTTACTGCTATTAAGCAAACACATATGTGTACTTGTATTCATTGATAAAATAAAGATATTTCAGTTTGATTCCAGCCCAGCAGTACTGCATATTTCAAAAAATATCTGTGTACACTCTTTTTCTTATTTCTTTTCTTTAAGCGTCGAACACATTCTCGAAAACAGGAGGACATCGAATTCTTTGTAGAGATATATCACAACCCTTTTTTCCTTCGATTCCTCAACACGGGGCATTGTCTTCCCCTCTCCCTCTTTAACGTATATCTTTGTGATATCCTCCATTTAGAAAGTTTTTTTCCTTTTTCGGGGCATTAGCGTAACATTGTTCCTACTTCGATATTTTTTTTCCTCCTTTTTTCCGAGATACCATATAACAAATTGTTATTAAGGTCAAATCATCCTTATTTGCATATTTGTTCTCCGCAGGCAGAAGTGGAAGAAAAAAATTCTCTCTGCTCGAAATTTTTTCGTCGTCTATCAAACTCCCTCTCCCCTTTTCCCCACACTAGATTCCCGGGGTATGACGATAGTGAAAAATTAAATCACTGTTAAAAGTTACCTCCTACCTGTATTCCTTTCTCCAAGACCTTTAAAAAGCGGGCGAACAGGGGAAAAAAAGGGGGAGAAACATCCGAGCAAGAAAACGGGATTCAATATAAAAAGAGACTTCAATTGAAAAAGTTAGGACAAGGCATTTGTTCATTAATACGGAGTCGAGAGCAAGTAAGAAAGGTTCAAAGCAAATTAAATGATTTGGTGATAGAGTTAAAGAAGGGAAAGGCGTGTTATTTTTCCATGTCTAATCGTGACAGCAAGGATATATAGAGACAGTTACAATCCTGAGTTCTCCAAAAAATTTATATTTTGTCGGAGAGTTTTTGGGACCGGCCTACTTTTCTCATGATTTATGCTCTTGCAGAATGGGTCTGTTTTATGTCATTAATCGTTTCAGTCGTTACGAATTTTCAAAACGTTCCTCTCCTCTGACTCACTGTATGAAAAGATAAAAAAATTGAATTTATCCTTGCACAGCTTAACACAATGTTAGTGTTTTCCGGAAATCCTGCTCACTTAATTATTATATTCCCTTTGAAACTAGTAATTTTTTGCCCTTTGTATGAGACTGTAACTGTAATTTAAGTGTAATGTGTCAACATTTTTATTTATTTAAATATGTGAAGATATGATAAAAATGAAATGCGCGAGAAAAAATGAAGATGTATCTCTCTTTTGAGATTTCTACATTTTATCTTTAAAATTAAACTGTAATTCATAACGAAAGCTTTATTTACCATATCTCATATGTTTCATTTTCCTATACTTTTAATCTGGATAAAAAGTAACATTATTTTTAAGAACATTGGTTGCGCTTAATTTATACAAAGCTCTTAATAATGCGTCATTTTATGTTGTCATTTTTTTTGGAAATATTTATTTATTTTGGTATAATTTTAAGAATTTCTTTTCAGTGAGTCATACTCTTTATATATGTTAAAGCATTTTTAAGGAATATCGTATATAAAACAATTATTTTTTAAAGAATATCTGTTCTGGTATTTCTTTCATTTTGTTTTTAATGTATGATGTTTTTATTAGAATTTATAACTCATTTCTGCCGCATTATGCTACCAGTTATGTAATGTGCAGGTCTTTGTGTAAGATATGTATCTCTAAATATATTCATGAGACTGATCAGTATTTCGAAGATGAACAACTGTTTTTAAAGGATGTATTCAGGATTTAATTGTGTACATTTAAACATTTAATACTTCATATTGCATGTTTTTTTAACGACGACTTTTCTTAACAAGTATTGTGAGCTTAAATTATTCTAAAAATAAGCGTTGATTAGGAAAATTTAAAAAGTATTTATAAATTACACTTTTAGTAATTTTGAATATTTTGACTTTTAATGATAATTTGTTTAAATTCTGCTCTCTCTTAGAGTTTTGTTTTTCGATTTTAAGGAGTTTCGCATAATGCGAGTGGTATTTATATTATTACATAGTTAAATATATATCATCAATTCAAGTATTAATTGAAAAAAACATTTTAAAGAGTCAGTTAATGGAAAAATAAATTATCAAAATAAAATCTGACTTTAAACACACTCGCACACAAACTTTCCTACCCTAAAAGTTTTTCTTCCACTCGCCGCTGATTTTTCGGATCCTCTCGACAAACAATAAACTTTTCCTTTTCTTAATTATATGTTTCTGCAAGTACGCGTCCTAAATTGTACTCAAAGTTACGGGTATGAACCCTTTTTACTAATTGTCGACACAGTAGTCGTACGTCTTCAAATACATCTTTTTTTTCTCTCTCTCATCTTCGTTCTTTTATATAGATATATTTCCCCCATTTCTTTTCTTTACCCCGCCCCCCAGAAATCATGAAAAGCTTTTAATTTATTTTTCGAATATTTGTTTTATTTATTAAAACTCGCTGTGCTGCGTCCTTGGGGCCAATTACCTACTCTGTACGAGAAAACTTTATATTATGGCTCCTGCGCGCATACAGTTCAGTAAAAATTAAAGAATACCGAGAAACCCCAAGTTTTGTGGAAAGTACACTCATTCGCAATTCGAGCTGCAAAAGATGAAGGGGAGGGAGAAAGAATAAGGGAGTTTTCTAGAACTTCTTCCATTATTACATCTGCAGGGCAAGCTTTAATTAGACGACAAATTCACAGCCCGTTTGTTCTTTTTTTTTCTTCACTTTTTGGTGTATGTGTGGAATTTTTTTTTTATCTATCCATCTATCGCTTGTTCCTCTCAACTTTTTTTTTCTCACTTTACGCAGATCTACTTCTCTTTCAAAACTCCATTGTTTTCGTTTAGTGCTTGTTAAAAGGAGGGAAACTTTCAAACTTTAATATTTTCTCAAGTTATACGTCTGAATGTGGTTTGTCGGAATAAAAAATTACAAATGAATAAAGCAAGCTTGCTTTGAATTACTAATACGAATGCAAAGCGTGAGAGGTTTGTCCAAAAATGACTGTGAACTGTCGAATTCAAATAGTTGGCGCGTCTCAATGAACAATTTTTTTTATTCCTTTTGGAATAAAAGTTTTTTTAGTGTATCCTTGCCATTTTTTTAAACTGCGAGTGAAATTGTTTAGCAAACAGGTTTTTTCCCCCATACTTGTTTTCTGTTAAGGTTGACATGTTTTTTAAAGCGCGGGAAACTCTTAAGTAAAACTTCTTTTCTTTCATTGAATAAAGTATAAATTGAATTACCCTTTTTATTTCGGAGCTCCTTTTCGGTTGAAAAGGGAAAACAACAACAAAAAAAGACACCTGCTATACAACTTCTCAGATTTCAATGGCATACAATTAAATAAACTAAATCTGTTGCTCTTTTTTTGCAACTATTTATTTACATATATTAAAATAAGAATCGTTTTCATGTGTGGCGTTTATTATTTTCTCTAACTGTAAAACAGAAATTTAAAATGGAGAACTTCTTGAACACTTCTGTCAGACAACTGTAATCACGAACCCATTTTATCAAAATATAACTTCATATCAAATTTATATATTTTAATATTGTTTCATTTATCTGTTCGAAATTCACATTTTTTTCCGTGAGAAGAATATCCTCGTTTCGGAAATATCATGTAATTATTGAAATTTTCTACATTCAACAATTTGTAATTTATTTTAAGACGTTTAAATTATTTCTGTATCCAACTAAATTTATACTACACTTTTTACATCTTTTTATTATGAAGGTTACATTCTAAACCATTTTTTTTATAAAGAAAATCGTTTCTTAAATATTCATATTTTAGGGAAACATAAAATGCTTCTAAGAATAGTGTAAAAACTGATAAATTTTTTATATATTAAAACAATAATATTTACTTCAAACTAAAGGTTTAATTGTATAAATGTCTTCTACGAAATTAAGCTATCTTAATATTTTTTTTTAAATTGTTATTTTTTTAAAAACAAATTTTTCCTCTCATTTGACACTAGATGCTTTATTCATAGCTACTTAAATTAAATTTTTATGTTACGTTACTTAATTATCGAATGAAATTACAATATCATTACTGATATGAAAGTTCATCTGATATGCTTGCTTTGTTTGAAGACGTTCGATTTACCATTTATACTCATTTCTTGACAGTGTTTAGAAAGGCGTCTTGCCTTTTTTGTTTTACGATGCATAAAAAATCGCTTTAAGCGTTTTCATGCATTGAAAAATAAAATGATTTTAGCTGCAACTTGCCTACTGAAGATATGTCCATGGAAGCGTGCTTATTGTCTTATTGGCTTACTCCATCTCTCTCACAAAAATACTTAGCATTCCGAAACAAAGGATTAAAAGACGTTGTTAGTTTAAATGTGATATTAATTACAATGGAAATACGAACGGCATATAGCCGAAGGATTTGTTTCAGGCTTACGGCATTTCTTTTTCTGATTACATGGCCATCTGTTGGAGTAGAATTCTTTTTTTTTATTTTCCTCTCCGAGTCCCTTTACTCTTCTTGTTCTTTTATTATTCTCCGCTTCTTTTTCATTTTGTTTTCCGAGGCGTTGTGTTGTCCTCTTGTCCGATTTTCTAAGCCCAGCGTTGGACTTAATTCCTCAGATTTTGTCTAATTAGTGAATATTTGAAGGGATTCTGAAAAGGATTAGGGAGAGGAATATCTCGGTGCCACCTTGTAATTAAGAACTATGGCGTGCATTCAAATGGGAGTTAATGATAAATAAAATAACGACATCCACACCAAGTGTGGCTTCGAGAGAAGATCACCTCTGTTTTATCCCGAGTGTATCAGGGAATATGTGGGGATCCCTAGTGGTTCATTCCTTTTCTTACTCGGTATATCTCAGGAGAGAGTAGAAAATGAAGAAAAATGTCCGCTTTCTCGTGCCACAAGCTTAATTTAGCTCCCGGATAATCTAATGAGATGTTTAGAAAAAAAATAACCCCCTCTGGTTTTCGTTTATTTAAAACCTAATTTCATATGAAAAGAATTCTCCTCCGGATAAGTTTTGAATGTTGGATCTTTTTTCGTTTTTGTTTTTGTGTGTAACATAAAAATGTTTGGGAGGAGATTTGTGAAAGAAACAGACACATCGACAGATTTCGAGGAAAAAAATGAAAGAATAACAAAGAAAAATTTTCTTTCGCGACCATCCTACTATTTCTCCTTTCCTCGTTTTACATTAGAAAGTTCTTAAAAGTTAAGACTGTTTTTATGAAAAAGCTCAATAACGACTCTCTTGTGCTTGCAATTTGTGTTTATTTTTTTACTCCGTAGAGCTTTTAATCTGCTCCATTCTTCTTTATTTCTATTGATTATTATGTAGTTTTTAATTTGAGTTGATTTTTTTTTCTTTTTGATAAGAATGTAAGAAATTGATCATTTTTTGTGAAATGTACTTGTAGCTTATGGATTCAAAGTAATAGAAACTTCAATTAAGTTCATATATAATGGTTCATACCAATAGTGACATTTAATAAATTCTTAATTTCTATTCACACGCAAAATTAATTAACATTAAGTTTCGAAAACCTAAATACTCTCAAATCTTTATGGAGCTTCACATTATAATTAAGAAAACATCTTATTTTTAAAGCTGTATCAATAAAAATCTGTTTATTTTGGAATTTAAAAAAGTTCTATATAAAACATACATATCATGCACAAAAATATTAATGTAGCTTAAAGAAAGATAATTTCACTTTAAGATAAGCATTTTTAAAAGAAAGTATAATTTAATCTGGAGCCAGGATTCTATCTAATATAGATAGATAAAAAAAAATTTAGCATGTTAACTGTTGTTTATCATATTATTCTAAAGAATTAATATAAGTCAGCTTCTCACCGTAAAAGAAAAAAAAATACTAGATTGTATTCGAAGCAGAATTTTTTAGCGTTAAAGGACTGCAAGAGAAGTTTTTATATAAACACATCTAAATATTTTTTTCCCAAAAAACTTCACTTTTCCAAGCAAAAATATATAAACATTTTTTTAATCCAATCTGGAGTTTAATAATTCATCTCATCCCCCTTATATGTTTCTGATCGTTATTGCGCACTTCCCTATCAAATCCAGCAGCCTGTTTTCTGTTTTAATACAAAGTAATAAACGATCGTTCAACCTGACGGTCTTGTCAACAGAAGAGGGCCTCAGTAGAAAAAAGAAGAATCCAAGTACTTCGAGGAGCGGTAGACTGTTTTATTCGAGAAGAGGCAGGCGAAAAGAAACAAACATATTTGTTGGGAGGAAAGTGGCGATATTTTGTGCTCGTGTCATCTGAAGGAGATGCCCCGAAGACATTGTGTTGGCTGTCGAGGAGGATGCCTCGAGTGGCCTTGTCTGCTTTCTTCATCTTAGAGAGATGCTCCTTTGTCTCTTTGCTTTGAGGAGGGATGTCGACGTCATCTTCCTTCAGGGAAGATGTCACTCTGAATAGGGCAGTGCGGCCATAAATGCTTTCTAATGACACTACTTTGAGGCGACCGCCGTCCGAAGAGGAGATCGTCTCTTGGACGTTTTTTGGCGGTTGCAAAAACGTCGCCTCTCGAGGGAAAAATTAAAGGAGGATGCTTCCAGATTTCTTTATCGCTCCCCTGTGTGTTGGGTCATGAAAAGGGGGGTGGAGGATCTGTCAGCGAAAAATGGTTGTTGTTTTGCGTGCATTTCGACCTTTCACGTAACAAAGTACATTTTCGAATTAATTTTTTTCCCATCTTTTCATGTGATCCTTGATATTTCGTAACGGCACCCTATCTGAGTAATTATTTATAAGGAAAGGATGCACATTTGCGTTAATTTTAAGTAAAAGTTATTTGCTATGTTCCCTGACGAGATTCGGGAAAATTAGCGGCTGAAGATGTTTTGGAGCAAATGTTTTATTTATTTTATTTAGGGATAAAGGGTTTCAAAAAAAAAATATATACCTTACAAAATATTTGCTTGCATTTTTTTTTTTCTATGCATAAAATAACTCAGCTAAAATATAATATAAAATATCTTAGTTATGTCGCGCATTCTCTATCCAACATTTAGATTTTTAACGGGAACTTATTCATGTGTTTTGAATTTTCACAATTTGTATTTCTTACTTTGTTACATTGAAATTAAAGCTCATCATCAAGGCAATTTTGGCAATTGAAGATGCAAAGTAGTTACCTTTTGCCCTTCATCTTGCATATGTTTTGCATTGGATTCCCCCTCCCCTCCAATTCCTATCAATCATCTTTGTTTTTGTGAGTGTTGCGACTTTCGATGTCGAAAATCTGTACAGAAAATTCATAAGAACAAAGTTGCCACTTCCCCTCTTTAGATCTCCTCTCTTCTTTGCATTCCTTTTACTCATGTAACAGATGCGAAAGAAAAACAGGCGTGAAAGGTTTTTGAATCGCTTCAATTGACCAGACATCGAAAGAAAAATAACAAAATTCGGAGAAAGATCTTGAGAAAGAAGGCAAGCATCGAGTGCCGAGCACTAAGGTAGAATTCTGTCGGTGACAATTATCAAGAAACTTAAAATAACAGAAGTAGGAGATAAAGAGGAGGGAGCGAAAAAAAGCGGACAACCTGATTAGCGCAAGAGCGGAAAGAGTCTGTGATAGTGTTTTCTCAAGCAGCCATCCACAGCAAGGCAAACGAAAAGAGAGTCCGCCCGTTCTCGCTGCATGGGTGTGTGTATGTGTACGAGCAGGCAAATGAAATTAGATTCTGGTCATAACACGGGCTTGTAAAAACACTGCAGGCGTTCCCCTCTGTCACTGAGATGCAAAACCTTAATTTGTCAGCTTCATCCCTCCGCCGTTTTCGAGACAAAGAATTCTTTTTCCTTCTCAAGACCGGCTACTTCTTCTGCAGATTTGGACTTAATTATTCCTTTGGAGAAGCTCGGGCAATGGTGGCTTGAAGGGGAGATCTTTGTTGTATCTTCCTCCAAGAGTCCTCTTGGTTTGATTGCAGCCTAATTAGAATGAATTGTTTGCTAGTTTTTGAAGGATTTCTCTCGAATAACTTCAAATTTCTGCGAGACAATTAAATGCTCAACCCGCCTTGACTGAGCCTACTCTCTTCTTTTTCCCCCCTTCTTATTCCTTTTCTGCCCTCTCCCTTGATGGGTCTGATTTTACAACTAAGAGCTTTTTGTTAACAATTAAACGAAATTAATAGGATATAATTCAACTTTCAGTGGAGTAAATATCCAAAGAAATAATTCTAATTCTGAAACATTGTCATAAACTTTGTGTTCGTTAACAAGCTTTCGATTTAAGGTTGTACTTATAAAGAATTTCATTGGTGTGAAAATTAAGTAAATGGTTATATTCATGACAAAAATTGGCATTTTTAAATTTCTTCTCTCTGCGCAATGTATCTCATCACGCATGTAATTTCATTGCATAAAAATATGTGGGGTTCCCCCCCCCCCCTTTTCGCTTACATTTATTCATGAATATTGGAGATAATGCTTTTTTCCCCGTCAAAAGTACGCTTACTGCTTAACTACGCGGGCGTATTATCTTTGAGATTGATGTTAATTTAATGTTTATTCTGTTCCTAACTTCACCGGATAAAGTTATAATGCTAATTCCTTGAAAAATTAAACCTTTTTACAGCTGCTGAGAAATGGTATGACACTTTTAAGTATTACAGATATGAATTAATTATGTGACAGCTGGAAAATATAACATACATCTTGGATAAATATTTTCCCGCAAAGTTTTAAATAAAGATAATCCGATACTTACGAATTTAAGGAGATAAAAGAAATTTTGAGATTTTTGTAGAGTGTTTGATTTAAATAAATTTCCATATGTCTAGGAAAACTTATATAAGTATACTGAATCATCTCCACGTATTTTGAATAATATATTTATAGAAATTTTTATGAGCTTTTTTAAAAAAGACTTTGTATAACCGTGAATTTATGAATAAATGTATATTTCAAAGTTATGTACTGTATGATAGTATTTTAAATTCCTATTAATCTCTAAAATTTTATACTTTGTGAATATTCGCATCATGTTCTTTTTTTTTTAACTAAAAAAATCATTTATAAATTACTTTAAATGCATTTAGTTATTTTGAAAAGAAAAAAAAAAAAAACCTGCAATAAAGGCGTGTAAATTATTTCAAAACATTCGTAAATAATCAAGCAATTCTTATATAAATTGCAATAGCACGTTATTGTTCAAATAAGTTAACAACTATGCATCTCCGCAAAGATCCGTTCATTGTTTAGTCGAGTTAATATCCGCTACCTAAATAGGCTTACTCATCGGAAAAATGGGTAAGTGGTTTATCTGAAGCAAGAGAAAGTGTCGGATTGATGTGGATTAAGTGCGGAAGATCAGAGCTCCCACTTTTCCTAATGATTTATATGTTTATAATTAGTGGTCGCTGTGCGCTTTAAATGAATTATGATCTATTGATTTCGCCGCGCTCTTTCTGTGGCGGTGCATCACAGCTTGTTCAAAGCCTTCTCAATTACAGTAATCTACAAGATAAATTATCGCCCGGTTTACCTAGGCCTAAACTGTAATTACACTGACATTCTCTGCGCCACTCGTATTTTGCCTGTTCGCCAACATCAAGTTGAATTAACTTTATTTATTTCCTGGATTTAAGAAGGCCTTTTTTTTTTTTGCAGCCTTCCCCCAGGATTTTTTTCCCCACTAGTCTTCCCGTTCTTTAATTACTTTTAATTTTTGCAAATCTATGTTTTAAATCTGCAACTCTTACCTAAGTGTGCCTAGAGCTACGTGTTTTACGAGTTGGGATTTAAGTAAGTATCTGCCTTTGCCTAATCACCAAGGATGAGAGAGAAAAGCTAAGGGTGGAAGAAAATTTTTTTTTTTAACTTTACTGTTTTTTATTACTTATTTTTACTCTCTAAAAATAAAACGAGTTGAAAAACGCCACAGACAGCAGAAATTTTTGTCATATTTGCTGCCGATGATGAGACGAAGAAGGTTTAAAAAAATTAGCAAGAAATCAAACTTTAAATTCATTCTAGCGTTCGAAAGTGTCTTCACTAGAGTTTAGGAGGGATTGCGAGATTTGTCACTTCTCTTCCTTGTGTGAGGGGTGTAAAAAAAAAGATTCAAAACTGTGTCCTTATCGCTAATCGATTAGATGGTAACTTTAGGATTCTGTATCGATAATTTAAATCACGATTTCATTTATACTTGGAGATTTCCAATTACGGGAGAAATATTCGAATGAATTTTTCATCTTTCTTGAAAAGTGAATTCTAAATAAGTTTGGAATTGGAGACGAGTAGCAGGAGGTTCGTTTGTGCACTTTTGAAGTGCTTTAGGCTTTCGTTAATTTTCTTTCAAAATATCTTGTTTAAACTAAGCTAATTGTAGGATGTCCTCTTTTTTGCATTCATCCATCGGGCTTCGATGAAACAGTCGTCTTCCTCGTTTTCCATCCTGTTATCTATGGCCTTCGGCCAAACGTATCAGCAAAACTTCAGGAAAGCGAGTTAAATTTCGAAGCAATCAAAATTATTCATCTTAGTTCGTGATAACAAAGTTGAAAATCATATCAAGTCACTTGAAGAATAATTTTTAAATGTTGTTAATATACTGATCTCATTGTGAAAATAGAAAGTGCAGATTTTTTTTTTTTTTTTTTTTTTGTTTGTTTTTGCGTGTATATCCAGGCACGAGAAGAATGTCACGTTCAGCCAAAACAACGTTAATATCATGTAATTCGTCAGTGTTTGAGCATAAAATATAACTGCTATTCTCAGTTTTCTTAAATTGCAAGGCAATTTACGAGTAAAGTAAATAAAATTTATCTAGAGAAAGTTGTGATACGAAACATTACGCGATACATATAAAACATATATCAAAATGGTTCTTCTATGACAAGCTTTTTTATTGTTTAACATTTTTCTGGAAAAAATTTAATGTCGAACAAAGTCAGCTACACTTTTTAAATTTAGTGGATACAGGATAATTATATGTGTTAGGATAGTATTTCTGATGCATTTATTTCGTACTAAAACTTGGAATGATTTCGTATAAGCTTTTAAAAAAACACTTATATTTATCTCCTATATTCATGATTTAATATTTTACCGTATATTTTTTTTTTATTTCATATATAAATAAAAGTATCTCACTTAAAATTGATATTTAGGTTTGCGAACAAGAATAACAGATGTTTTACATAAAACTGCAAACAAACTTATAACTCCCCAATTTTTCGGACATTTTTAATGTAAAATGTCTATGAAAAATTTAAATATTAACTTAGATAAAAGAAGATTAAAAGAGAATATATTGCGATAAATTAAAAATTATGAATTGTGCGCGTGTGAAAATATATAAATATTTACAGAGTTTTCTTTACTATTTTATTATTGATAGCGAAACGCTATATCCTTTCATTTATCAGGGAGGGAAACCCCTTTGAACTTGAATTATTAAAAAAAAAAATGAATATATTAATTCTACTTACCAAATTTAAACATTCTTCGGATTAATTTTTAATGAAAGAATAAAATTAAGTTCTATTATTCTTCAAAATAGTTCACAAAGTACATATTGAGAACTAAAATCTCAGAAAATGAGCGATAACTCTTTTTTTTTTTTTAAATCTTATACTGAATGAATTGCGAATTTGTTCAAAAATAAATGAATTGGATGCGGATTTGTTATGCAGTATACGAATTAAGTATGCAATATTTGAATAAACTCATCCTTTATAATGATGTTTAATATTTGATTTGCTGTCTTTTCCCTAATTCAGAAAAGATATGAATCCTGCTTCGATATTAACTCCGATTTAAATGAACAACATGAAACACTCACTATCAAATTTGTTTGTTCTCTTCCAGCACAGCTCCGAAAAGAATTCAATCCAACTTTTCATTGTAAAATGTGAAGTTGGAAGTTTTACGCGCAAGAGCTTAATAAATATTGCTGGGTCTTGTCGTGGAAAGAAATCGACTTAAAGTGAAATAAATATTGACAAGTTTAAAATGCGATGTAAGAAAGGTTGGAAAGGGGGACTCTTCATCTGCCGTTCAATGATGCATAAACGTGGAAAAGCATCGCTTCTTCAAATTTAAACGACCCCGGGAGTTGGGATTGTTATCCTATTGCGTAAATTTAATAGAAGGAATCTTTTCTCTCAACATTTTTTTCATTCTTCCCTCTCCTTACTTTTATTTATTTTATTCGGTTTTTGTGGAGCGGGGGAAACTTGATTCAATTGCCCCTGTGAAGGAAAAAAAAAGTGGATAGTTCGGAAATCTCAGCGGTTGGCCTTTTTTGCATTCTCCATCTGGCAGAATAAAAGAAAAATTACTGCTCGGGAGCGGGGGTATTCCCCTACTTAAGTTCTACGACGTGTCTTTAATGGCGTGTAAAATATGTTATAAATAAAATAAAGCTGCGATTTTAGAGCGAAAAGGCCATTTTTCTTTCAATTTAGCGAGTGTAGAAGTAAGCGGTCATTCTGACAATTTTAAAGTGGTAAGTTTATTTTTTTTTAACTGATTGCCTTAATATATCCAAGTACGTTTGTAAATACCTTTCTAGATATCGATTTTTAATCTTACGTATGAGACTGTGAAATTTATTTCTTTATCAAATTTTGTAAGAATCCGATTTTGGAAGAACAAAAAAAAGAAAGAAAAAAAGAAATGTTTTCTGTAGTTTTAACCTGCAGTTTCACTTGTTTTTAAAATATTCCTTAGACGATGGTGTTCGTTTCATTTCAGAATAGACAACAACATTGGTCAACTGATTCTCGTTTCTAATTATTTTTCTAGGTTTTCTTTGATACTTACTTTTTTACAGTTGAAAGCATGTCTTACACATGTAAAGTAAAAAGTTATTGGATTTTTTAACTTTTTGATGATGATCAATACATTAGTGACCATGTTGTCCTTCTTGGAGTTCTTGGCATATCCTCTTGCTTAGAGTTCTGAACCTCTTTATTTTTCTATATTCTGTTATGCTTGGGAATGTTCTGTGCGTAAATGTGGGCATTGATATTTGACAGTGCCTGATTGTGTGTTTATGTGTTTACAGGCCAAGGCGGCACCCTGGAGGAAGGTCGAGGCGGTGGGGGAATTGACTCCTCTCAGATGCACATGTACGGCAGTCACGGAAATAGGGCCAACAGTACCAGTAGTGGAAGCCCTCCTGTATCCACCCCAAGCTCCAGCGGATCTATGCTAGTGGTGCCCCAACCCATCAGCGCCGCTACCAAGGGTCCTGGAGCTCCATCAGGGGTGGCCACTAATGGCACTGGCAGGAAGTACCAGTGCAAAATGTGCCCTCAGGTAAGTGTCTTCAGTTTGTTTCTTTCGATAGCTCACTTTAGTTAATTTCATGCATGATCATTTGAAGATAATTATTTCAAAACTAACGACAATAAGATACTCCAAAATGGACCGATTCCTTAAGACCAACTTCAGACATAGTATATATGTTGTTGTGACTAATTCCACATGGTCTTTTCGAAGGCCAGGCCAAGTACCATGAGACTAAAAATATTCGAGGAATCATAAACGAGATAAGATGAAGTAAATGAACCTTCTCTGTCAAACCCTATACAATTTAAACGATGGTCGTAAGAGGCCTGGGAAGAATTACGAATGGTACTGGTCGGCAGAAGAGTACATAGCCAAATACGCAATTGCTCATTGTAGTTGAAGAACTGCTGACTAAATGCATTCGAATGATTTTTGCTCATATGAGTGGACTTTCGGAAGTAATTTTCCTGAAATATTTCTTATTAAGGATCAGTGAACTCGATGAATAAAAAATTAGTATGTTACATCTATTAAATAAGAAGATAGCTTTCAATGTGTTTTTCTTAATGCGAGTATAATGTATATATTTTATTGAATCAAAGTGTTGTCTTTTGTTTGGGTGTAATTATATTTTAATATTTCTTTTTTATATTAAATGAACCATAGAATAATTACTGACAATAATAACAAGCCTTTAAGATTTTGGTGCCGGAAAATAGCCTTAGAATCCTTAACATTTTTTATTCTTAAAGAGCTATTTATTTGGCTCAGAAAATAATACTCTACAAAAACAAGTGATATTGTTGAAATCCATTATTTTGATACTTTAAAAGTTTTTATCACCAAAACTCTAGAAAAGGACAAGATAAAAAAAAACTATGCTGCCAAAAAAAAGTCCCTAAATGCTTTTAAAAATTGCTTTTGTGAATTTATTAAAGAACTCGATATAAATTTTTTAAACCACCCCTTAAACTTATTTTGCAAATAGCCATGCTTCAGATAGGCGTTAGTGATATCGTTTTCAATCGATATCTATCTAGTATCTGCGTTTATCAAGGATTGGCAACGAATAAAACAAGAGGGAGAAGGAAAAAAAGGAACCAGAGCCAGTTCTAGGCAATTGACTCAAGAAGAGACAGCAACCTTTACTATCTGAGTCAGTTATCGCATCGTATTCCCCCTCCCGCTATGGTGGCAAACCTTTATTAAATTTAGCAGTTATGTGCTGTTGTTTTATATAGCTCGCGCTTTCATGTTAACGTTCTGTTGTTGTCGGTGGGGGCTGTTTGCTAGCTGAAAAAAAGGCCAGAATTGTTATTTTCTTTTTGTGTTCTTCTTTATACAAATAGTAAAAGAAATACTTTGATTTATTTCGTGTTTTTTTGAAAAAAAATCGCGTTATATCAAGTTTGTTATTTTCTAGAGTTTAGCTGCTATTAATGAAGCTAGTTCTTCGAACATTTTTTGTTGCGATTTAAATGATCAGAATTCGTCCTCGCTATCATTCTATAAAATGGCTAGTATCTTAGATTGCAAAGGAAAATTAGCAATAAATTGATTTCTTGTTTGAATGCCTATTAATGTTGTACTTAATAGCAACATGAGGGCTATTGGCAACGGTCGTCGTAATTTTGAACCATGGTCAAGTGATAAGAACGACACCTTAGCTAACACCTTTCTCTTCAAACTTACATACTATGCTAATGGGAAGACTTGGAGCCTCGACAGATTTAATGTGCATCAACCTCGTCACGCGGCGGGTCTTAAATGGCATCAGGATTCGAATCATTGAAAACAATGTCGACCGTGAGCTTGCGACCATGATCACTCTCAAAGTGTGTAGATTTTTTAAATTTTAATTTTAACATTGTATTTTCTTCGCTAAAAAAATATTAATTAAAAATCATTTAAATCCTTCACAAAAGCAAAAACATTTGAATTCATGTATAATTTATAAAGTTGTAACATTTAAATTATTTCTTTCTTCTTCGCTTCTTTATCTGTCTTATATTCCTGTTAGCTCTTGTGTTTCAAAAGTAATTGTTTTGTATAAGCGAATTTAAATGTTCTTAAATACTTGGTGTTTCAGTATTACTTTTAAAAAAAAATTTACGCCCGATACATTACAACTTGTGAATTTGAATCGAGTTGTTAGTAATACCGTTTAAATATCTCACTCTCAAGTCTATCATAGTTAGCATTCATAAGTAGTAAATCTCTTACTTATTCCAGTGCAGTTTGTGATCAGAGGTTTACACGTAGAAGGTGGAGGTTAATCAGTGGATATCACACGCGAAATCATCTATAGCTTTTGGTGATCAATTTGATACCGGGCCCCGTTCTCGCATGCATGCTACCGTGCATAGTGATGCTTTGAAATAGCTGTTCTCCTGAAAGGGAGTTGGTCAACGACGGCATGTTTCCTGTATGACGTCACTTCTAAGTCACCATAGCAACACCCCACCAGCTATCTTCCTTGCTTATGCAATAGATGGTTTCTCCTAACACCCTAGTCAGCATTCATCCCAAAGGACCATCTCTTTCACTCATTCTTTACTTGGACCATCAGCTTGGACCCTTGTCTTCAGCTGCTTCTACCACCAAACACTATCCCTTAATAATGAGTCAAGGTTTCCGTTTTCACTTTCACTTTTGAAAGATACATTGTAATCCTGCTAAGTGACAGTGTTAAGGAAGTTTGAAAAAAAATAAATAAAATAATTTTTTTTCCTTACATTTTATTTATTCATTTATTATAAATTTTATTCAAGCAGACAAGACGGCCCGGTTCCGTTTCATAAAACATACATTTCGTGGATGAAAATCCATTTGACGTATTATAAAGTGGTGGTTGAATAATAGTATCGTGTTTATATTTATATATATATATATATATATATATATATATATATATATATATATATACACCCTTTCCCTTCTTCTCTAAAACATTCTGCTCAAATTTTCCATCAAAAGCATTTGTATCAAGAACTACAATGCAATCGAAGTCTTGTTTGCAGTAAGTGAGTTTTGAATTTTTTTTTTAATTTCGCTCGTTATTAGACCCAGAGAAAAAATATGCGGGAAATATTATTTTTCAAAGAAATAACAATGATAACATTTTAAAATACGTGTTTTTTCCATATACTTGCTTCATCTTAAACTCTTACTCCCAACGAACAAAAATATTACAAAGAAAAATGCAGCCGAAAAAAAAAAATATTTTCTTGCATACATTGATAGATTTCTTTAACTCTTTCTCGTTTTAACTTATTTAAGACTTAGTTAAACAACTTACGTTATTAAACTATATAATGTGAAAACCAAGTTAAGTTTCAAGTATGTCACGTAAAAACTATTTGAAATCCAGAAGCTCTTTGTATCAATAATTGTTAGAAAATTTAATAGTGTATTCCCAGCTTATTTTTCATTTTTTCGCTTATTTAATATCATCATAGCTGGAGAATCCACAAAGAGCAATACGTTGCCCTCGTATATCTTTTATAAACTTTTTCATATATATCTTTTCGCCTCAAATTGTTTCCTTTGCTTAAGGCACCGCTGGAAGAATATTCAGTGTAATGGAGTTTTTATTTGCTCCACAAGTTTACTGTTTTCCAAATCACCGAAGTAAAAACTCTCTCTCCCTTTACTCTCCTACTCCTTCACATTTTCCCTTCTTCCTTTTAAATATTTCAATTCCATCGCTTCAGTTATTACGCATGAAAAGATAAATAATCTAAAAAGGAAGACGTTTTGTCCCATACTTCTAATAGTTCTCTTTCAACGAGAAGATGGATATTTATTTTTATTTTTTGCACTTTCGAAAGCGCTAGTTTCAAAGACTTTGATTTGTATACCATCATCTATAATCTGATCCATTGCCTGGAAATTTGCTATAACGAAGTAATAACTGAAGAGGTCATAAGATCGACTTCGTACTTCAAAGTATATTATCGTTTCCGGGACAAATTCATTATTTGACATTAAGTTAAAAACTATCGTATTGGAAAATGTTCTTTGAAGACATACAACTACTGCAGTTCTTTTTTCCTTCCTTTTCTTTTATTTCTTTTCAGAGAGAACAGGGATTTTTCTTAAAAAACTGTTTTATTTTCGTCATTTTCAATAACTCAATCATTTTTGTGAAGAATGTCATCAGAGATTTAAATGTAATGTATCAATTTTTTTCCCCGAAATTTTCAAATAGGTATACATATTTTTCTCAATGTTTCTTCTTCTGCTGATTTTTTTTTTTTTTTTTTTTTTTTTTTTTTTTTTTTTTTTTTTTTTTTTTACATTTACTACTATTTTACTTTAATATAAATTTCATTTTAACACATTATTAATTTTCTTAGCTAAGTTTTGAGTAAAATATTGCTTATATACTATCAGCATAAGTTTAACTTGCTATGTAATTATTCTACATAGACGAACTCTAAAGGTACTCATTTTTGAAATCAACTGTATATTGTAAGCTAATTTATTTATAATTTTGCTCTAACTTCAATGATTTATTCTGTAGTCTAACTTATTACAGTTTCTCAACTCAAATGAAAGTAATTTCTGAATTCTTGATTTTAAAAATGGAAAAAAAATCAGTCTTTTAGGATGGAATTAAAATAAAGATTCATGCAATTTTGTTTCTTTCAATCTTGTTTATGATAATGAGCTTCCATTTTGGTATGAAGCAAGTTTTAGTCTTATTTATTAATTCTTGGTTACCTTTTATCTTTGAAATACGCTTGTGTTTTGTTAGATGTACATTTTCCTACTATGATATTGAGCATAAAACAATTAGCATACCCAGAATTACAAACATTATTGTTTAAAAACAAAACACACTACTAAATAATAAACCTGAAAGCTTTTAAACATAGACACTTTCTAAGAGAAGCCTTAATGATTCTTTCCTTCACTCTAATTCGCAAAACAAATGCTTTGAAGTCCCTATCTCTCTTTTCAACATGTGAAATTTATTTGCTGCAAAATGTAAGTGAAGTTTTTAACAAATAGAATAATTGTGCCTTTACTAAACGATTGGCTAATTAGTTTAAACTACTTACCTTTTAAAATCATAAATTATTCATATTTATATGTTTCATTTGTTATTTAAATAAGAATTATTTGGAAACATAATAGAAGAGGCGCGAAGTGGAATTAGCATAGCAATAGGCTTTGAATATCATCGACTAATTACCTTTATAAGTAATTCCTTTGTTGTCTCTTTTGAATATAAAAGGAAACTTCCTTTTACACATTAGATTTGATTTCTCTTTCTCTTATTTTAATCATACAATACAAAGACCGATGAATGTGTGGATGTGCAATCACATCTTGGAAAAATAAAATTTAAAATAAGAACTAGCACGTGAAATGAGTCTAAGTTTACTTTGAAATCTGAGCAAATGTATGTTTATTTATTCTAAAATATTACAATTGTTGCTAAGATCCGATAAGGGCCAGTTATTTTCTCCATTATGTCTGATATATGCATTACAAATAATAATGATAAAAACAAAACAGTACATTTTTTCGTAATTTAATTACTGTATTTAAAGAAAAATCGCTTTGTAGTTTAGAAATACATTAATATTATTGCCTTTAAATTGCTTATCGGTTCAGTCAATTTTTCAGGCACTGGGCTACAAAACAAAATATAATTAACGATGCTCATTGCCATTTTATTACTGTAACAAATTAATACTGCTTTTTTTTTATTAAATTGTATGGACTTTCTGTAAGATATTTTTGTAAAATGTTATTTTGATTTAAGTTGTGAAATGTGGGAATATCAATGTCTTCTATAGAAAAGAATAAGCTAATGGTATCCTAAAGCGTTAACTCTAACGAAATTAATCATTTAATACTTTTCATTGTCAACAATAAAGTCAAAAACGAAACTGTGGAGAAAAAAAAAACCGGCCAACAAAAAAAGCTATAAATTAAGAAAACAAACAAAAAAAAAATAGTGAGTTAAGCGGATAAAAAAAAAAAAAGAATGGCTTCCAGATGATGTAGGAAAATAGCCGGGAGCGTAATATGTCATTGCTTTTTGTTTCCTCCTTTGCATAAACGCCGGAATATCATTATCCAAGTCCTCTAATAACAGCGTCTGGTCTTACAAGATGGAGGCGATTTTTTTACAACAGTGGTCGCTGGCAAACAAAGCTCGACCATCGCTTAGCTCCAACTAATCATACATAATCACGGGTCTTGGGTCCTTGTCAGATCTCGGTATGCTAAGAGTTCACACCATTTATTTAATGATGATGTCCATATCGAAAATGCACTTACCCCCGTGCGGCATTAGTTATTCGGCTGCAAAAGCGACGCTCGGGTCCTTCGAATAACTGCCACCCTGCTTAACAGTCTTCCTGCTTCTGCCCCCCTTCACCGGATCGATCCTTTTTTTAAAGGGATTATCCGGAAATTATAACTGGAGCGACATTTAATTGCCTGGAGGAAAAACGATGGTGGAATAATCGTGAATGATTCAGAAAAATTCAACGTCCTTGCTTATGCCTTATTGTTCTGTGGGTGAATTTCCCAGATATAACAACTATACAATTGCATATTATCTTTACCTGCTTGTTAATGCAAAATAATTCTTAATGAATTATTTTTTCCTGATACTCAAGATATGGTATGCAAAAGGTAATATCTAAATCCATCGCCAAAACTCCCTTTAAGTTAAAATAATGTGTGCAATTATCGGATTTCAAAAACAAAAAGGGTTTTCTGCTAATAGCTGTTACGGCAAAAAACCTTTTTGGATTTCTGGAAAGGAAAGAAAAAATCTGGTTTTATTTAATTCGTATAAGATGCATGCTTTAGAACTCAATTTAATATTGATGCTACTATAAAGGGACTTTTATTTGACCGAGATGTAAAAGAAAGTCGAACAATTATTCCGAAACAATCAATTATAAGTACAATGATATGCGAGAATCCCTTCGCCGATTTTCTCGATTACTTGTTTAATTTTTATTTATTTCGGTAATGAAAAACCGAATTAGTTAAAAATAAAGTTTTTCAGATTTTAGCTATGTTAGTGTGTATTATAGAAGTACGTTACAGCTTGAAATTTAATCCTTTTAAGTCCTCTCCTGCGTAAAAAAAAAAAAAAAGAAATATCATTTATTCATGAACTTTATTTCAGTTCTGAATCTATGTTCCATGACGGCTGTTCATTTGAAACAAGAAGAAATTGATCGCCTTAGCACTGTTGGGGCTTCATTTTGTGCATAATAGTATATAGCATTAAAGTCACAACTTCCCTTTTCCACCCTCTAGCCTTACATCCGAAGCTTTGAACCCTATGGAATAAGATGACGTGTAACAGTTGTATCGTTACATTATACTTCTTTGAAACGTACTTTTTCAAAACAAGAAACCATTCCGCAGTCGTGTAATTTATTTTCCAAACATATGAATGTCTACATAATAGGAAAAAGGGGAAAGGACTCTTGTATTTCTTGTAAATTATCCTTTTTTAAGTGAATGGTTGGAAGAGGATATTGTGTACGAGGGGACTGATTAAGCCTATCGTTCGTCATGACTCATTACTCTTTTGTCGTCGAAGTCAGTCCCCTGGTATTCTGCTATCTTTAAGAGGGTCCGCTCTGCCGAGCTTCTTGTGGGCGCTAGATAGCGAATCCCTCAGCTGCATTGCGTTGCAAGACTGCATTGTTGAGGGATTAATCCATCAATGGTTAACTTAAGTTGCCCTCTTACGATGTCGTCTTACTGATTTTTTTACCCCTCTCTCCTTACCTATTCTTGTTTCCGGTATTTTTTTAACACGCTTTTCTAGTTTCTGACTAGTAGAAGCTCGTTCTAAGTCTTTCATCTTCTTCTCGGCATTTTTTCCCCTCTCGCACACGAAGAACTGTCTGAAAGCTACTTTGATAAGAACTACTTAATGTTACTCCATCAACGTGATGATGAAGAAGCTTTTGCATATCCCGGTGGAGGCCTTGTAAATATCAGGCTCCCAGTTTCTGTTAAGTTAACGAGCCATTTTCCTCACGTATACTGAGACCCATTGAATGGCCATAAATTCGGTTAAGTGATTCGTGGTTAGGTAAGATTACTTCGTTTTTCCTCGAAGAAATAATTTTTTTGTGCCGAAATATTATTTTTAATGCAAAAAAAAAGTTTGTGATTATCTGCTTTGGATATACTTGATATCTATACGAAACGAAATTTTGTACAAAACTTCTGATAAACAGGATTCATTGAAGTATCCTTACTCGTCAGTGATATTTATGCGTCAAGGGCGAAAAAAATTTACATTAGATTAAGTTTTTTTCCCAATTGACTTAGAAATTGTATATATCTAACTATCAGCAAAAAATTTGATTTTATATTTTATATCAAAACATTTTTGAAAGTCAAAGAATTTTACGATGAATATGAAAATTAGGCAGATACAACTAATATTTACTAAATAACTAAATATTTAATACAACTAATAAGTAATCTCGAAAATTTTTTCTTTCATTGACTGTGAATATTTTAATGGCTTTAAACCACAATCTTTTATCCGCATCTACTAAAGCAGTGGAAACTTCATTTTCGCTCAAGGACATCATTAAGTTAATTCTCCTTCACTTTTCCATTGTCTTCATAAAACATCCAGCTCACCTTAATATTAATTTAAAAATTAAGAAATTGGGGGTTTCTCTTTTTCTTTCGCTACGAATTCTCTGCCGGTTTGTTCTGGTCCGATGCAATGCAAAGCAGGCTGGCCATTCCGTTTGCTTTTCCACTTGAAGAAGTGCTAGAAACTGTCTTTTCTTTTGGAGGAAGGGTGGAGGGGGAATATTTTGGTGGCGGTCGAATGCTAAGTAGAAGAAAACAGAACAAAACTAAGTCTCGGTTTGGTTTCGGAGAGGCGCGTTTCTTTTAATTCCACTCGGATGTTTTGCACGTGATTCTTCGGAAATGGTGATTATGCGCTGCAACCGAGCGTGTTCCCCCTGCAGCTCGGGAATACGATGTTAATGGCAACTGAGGAAAACGAAGCTGCTTTAATTAGAAGAGCCCCCTGCGAAGTAGCGGCTGAGAGATGGGGGCAGGTAGGGTAGCTTGCTTGAAGAGGGGAGAATCGCAAAATAATCCCCTCTTGCCTTTCCCATTCTGATGGACATCGGCTAAAAGGTATTACGTAAAATTTCATTATCGACTGCTTTTTACATCGTCTCGCAAGCGTCGCAAATTTCGAGTACTTTCCAAATTTCCTATCAGAATGGTAAAATTCGTTTTTCATTAACCCCTCCCGATGCGATTTAATAATAAAAAACTTTGCATGAAATAACAATTATATTCATATTGGAATAAAAACATGTTTCGCACACATTAGTAATTAAAAAAAATACTTTTAATAGATTTGTAATTCCTTGTGGAATATCAAGAAATGACAAAAATTCTTCATAATCGCTCCAGTCATCTTGATCATCAAAATCTACACTTTTCACTACTCTAATCCATTATGGTAATTATTTTACAACACTAAAATATATTCAGTTCTGAAGGTAAACAACGTGTCATCATGATCTGGGACATTTACACGAGTAATAAAGGGGAATAAAATGTTGCTATATTCAATACAATAGAAATTTTAAATTAAATTAGTTTTATCATATTCAGTAGTAACTTTAGTCATATGACGAGCTAAACTCTTCATTTTACCTAAAGGGGTTTATTGTGTTTTGCTGAGCGTCAACGTATCGGTCTCTCTCTCTGTATATATATATATATATATATATATATAAATATTTTAAAGAATAACTCAAATTTACGTTTAATTAAAATCAATCTTCAACTAACAGCTGAAAAATTGTACATTTAGTCTTGAACGTAAGAACATTAAGCTATATTCAAATTTACACGAACACTATAAAATAAACAGGAACCTAAATTCATTAATATGTTTTAAATAACTCCAAAATTGTTGTAAATCTAAGGTTTATATGTTTGGGGAAAAAATCGCAGCTTAGTTTGTAATACATATTTACTTTCCTGCTATCTGTGAAATAGTATCGAAAATTTTGTACCTGACAATGATATAAAAATATTTTTGAAACCTATAAATTATTTTCTTAACTCCTTTCATTCAAAAGATTTCATAAAGTTATTAACATTATTATTTTTCAAGCATCCTCAGTATGAAATTGTTTTTTACATAAAAAATTATCTGAAATAAAGCATTGCTAATTTGAATTTTTTTTTTCTCTTTTTTTTAAAAAAAAAGTTTTATGAATAATTTTATCCTTATGAATTTAAAACTTTTAAGTTAGTTTCCTTGTCCAAAAGAAATAATTAATGATAGAAATAATACTCATTATTAAATTATTAAATTTTTTTCGAATCTTTTATCAATGAACTTACTTATAATCATGAGTATTATCCGATGGAAAATGATTATTCAATCAATTTATTGTTTAATTTTAGTCTTAGATTTTTCGAGCTAAATTTTATAATTATGAAACAATGAATACAAATTGGTGATATTAGCTCATTTTGTAAATACTTAAAAGATTCAGCCAAGTTTTTGCTTTATAATTTATTGTTACTTTCTTTCTTCTTCTTTTTTTTCTAACTTTTACTTCTTGAACGATGGCGATGGTGTGAAAGAACAAATGATTTTATCGCTTTTATTTTTTTTTTGTTGCGGCTATATATCGTATTACTAGGGCGCGTTTTATAAGCTAATTTTTTTCCCCTAGTTAATACTTCTCCAGCGAAGAGCTTAAAAAACATTGAAAAGAATACTCCTAGAGGTGGGCTAGTGGAAAAGAAAAACAATAACATAATACATCTAAAGAGGGAGGGAAAACTTTTTGCTCCTTGGTTTCGGAAGGACGGGAGAGGGGGGAGTAGTCCGAGGAGTAACAATTGGAAGCAAATTTAAAAAAAAATATATATTCGTAATCTTTTGCCTAAATAAATTTCGCTTTGTGTGCTGACATAATTAATCACTGTTCTCATAATTACCAACATTTAAACTTTTTTTTTTTTCAAACGCTAATCATATTTTAATAACAAATAGACCCGGCGTAATAAAGAAAACCGGGAGGATAGTAAGAAAATAAGATTTGTATCCCCATACTGAAGTCGAAGGAAAAAATGACCCAGCTAATAATAAAACAAACGCTTTCCGTTCAAAAGCAAAGCTCGTGTAGGAAATATTAATCTGGTTCTGGCTAATTGATATTAGCGCCGGCTGAAGTTATTGCCTTCAGGGCGTAGGCAAATTATAATTTACACCAGCATCTCTCTCTCTTCTCTCTCACTCTATCTCTTTCTTTCTAGTTCTTTGCTTTCCTCTCCTTGCTCTATGCCAATAATAGGATGAGCTTAGTGAAAATAAAAATAAAAAAAAAAAAATGTCTGGATAAAAAAAATTTCAAATCGCAAATAAGAACACTAAACATAATTAGGTGAGGTCTAGAGTGTGAACACACTCACGGTAGTGGAGCGTTCCCTAAAAAGTTAAACTTGATGTAATAAAGGTGAAAGAAAATAAATCTGTAATGGATATCAATTGAACAAATAACGCGCTCGGAATTTTAAATCTATTTTATTTGAGGCGAAATAATATAATCAGCCTTTCCTCTTCCTTTTTTTCCCTCTCTTTTTTTTCCTACTAATTTTCGCTTCTTAGTGTGAAGTTTTATATATTTGATCAACTTTTATCTGATTCATACTTTTCATTCATTGTGTGATAGAATTTTTCGGTAAAGTCTCACCTATGCCTCTTGTGTAATTCTTATAATGATATAATTCGAATAATTACAACTGCGTTTTTATAAAACTTTAATATGTATCGAAAATCGGTTTTTTTTAAATAACATTTGAGTAATACATCATATGACAAAAATACTGTTTAGAAAACTTATGAAAGGATGCATTAATAAAAGAAAATAAGACAGCTAATATATCTTATGCTTGAATGTATGAGAAAGAGAAACATAATATAATTATGGTGTTTGAATTATTTTTTATCCGTGTTAATTAAATTTTCTGTGTGTTGATTGTGCGTGAACAGGTGAAAATAATTATTTAGAAAAAAAAAAAAAAAAAGATTTAAAAGATTATGTAAAAATAACTGAATTATGTATTTTTTTATAAATTTTTGAAAATTGTATCTTACTTGGAATGATATAAATTAATTCTTCATCTCAACTTGTTCAGATTTCTACATATTTTTCTGAAATATTTTGATATATTTGTTCTGAATATTTAGTAAATATTTGAGAAATAAATAAATATTATAAAAAGTTCCCTTTGCAATCTCAAACTCTATAGTTTTTAGTAAGCATTTATAATTTTTTTGAATATATTATTGGATAATTTCGTGAACAAACAGTTTAATTACCATTAAAAAATAAACGCATGTTTCTTTTCTCTTCGATTCTCAGCTGTAATTTTTCTTCCCGTTCCAAGAATTTTTGTATTAGTGGCGGCATCTGTTGGTAGATCCATAAAGCTTCATTTTAAATTTTTAAAATACCGTTTTGAATATCCTATTATTTTTTTAGATGATAGTATATTCAAAAGGGCATTTTTTTTTTTTTTTTTAAATGCAAACTCTTTCTTGAACCTGCTTCTTAAAGTAACATTGATTATTTGGAATGAAATGTATCATTTATTAACATAATCAATACTTCTTAAAATATCATTGATAAAATCATTGAAATAACTTAACACGATTTTTTTAAAAAATACGCATCGTCAATAAAACGGAACTTTAAAGTTATTATAATATTTGAATAAAGGTATTAAAAATTCTTCGTTGCATCCTAAATTTCAAATAACACCTTTTAAAGTAGTATCTTTCATTTAAATGCTTTTCTTTTCTTCATGTTTTGGTTCCAGTAGCTAAAAAATGATAGAAAGTAAGAAGTTAAAATATTTTTCAATATGATTTTTTTTGTCAACATAGTAATTGCAAATGTAGTTTTATAACCTTTTCATTTGCAAATATTATTTTTTCTCTCATGTTTTATTCTGGTAACTAATGTTGCAATAAAGTATGAAGATGAAATAAATTATTCATTTATTTAACGGGCCAATAAGTATATTTTCCTGTATTGTATTGGAGTGTTCCTCAATTTTATGAAATTCAATTTATGATTGTGTATTTATTGATTTTGTTTATCAATTTTAGTTTTGTTTTCGTATATGTATTATGTGTTATTCTGTGTCTTTCCCTTCCTTTTCTCTTTCTTCCTGCCGTGCACCGGATTGGAGGATTTTCGTGGCCCAGTGCTTCAGGAGTGTGTCCCCCTCCAGGCATTACTGTGGCCACGCACGGCCAATCCGGTTCATACTCACTGCCACAGCCACACCATGCCCAGAGAGGCCACCTCCAAAGTGTTTAGCTGCAGCCTGCCTTGGCCGACCAAATTAAGAGTCTGTAATGACACCCCTAAAAAGTTAAAACCAAAAATTAATACTTTTCGAAAAAAATTTAGACAAAATTTTTAAAAAAAGCTGACTACTTGTCAGGCAGATTAAAAATTATCATGGGACTAAACTTCAAAAAATTAATTTCGAATGCTTCTTTTGGACATTTTTCAAAATTTCCTCGTAATGACCTTTCAAATGGTGTGGTAGGCCAGTTTTTCCAAAATCACTTTCTGAAAAGAACCAAAAAATTTCGACTCGTGACTGATTGCAATCCCTCTCTACTCTTTCCAGATCTTTGGGTCCAAGGCAGACTTGCAGCTACACACTCAAATCCACATGCGTGAGGCCAAACCGTACAAGTGCTCCCAATGCTCGAAGGCGTTCGCCAACTCCTCGTACCTGTCTCAACATACGCGTATCCACCTGGGTATCAAGCCATATCGGTGCGAGATCTGCCAGAGGAAGTTCACACAGCTGTCTCACCTCCAACAGCATATCCGGACGCACACAGGAGATAAGCCATACAAGTGTCGTGCTCCAGGATGCAACAAGGCCTTCTCGCAATTGTCCAATTTACAGTCCCACTCTCGTTGCCACCAGACAGACAAGCCATACAAGTGCAACAGCTGCTACAAATGTTTCGCTGATGAAGCGGGACTTTTGGAGCACATACCGAAACACAAAGAGTCGAAGCACCTCAAAACGCATATTTGTCAGTTTTGTGGGAAGTCTTATACGCAGGAAACTTACCTTGCCAAACACATGCAGAAGCATGCAGACCGTCTGGAAAAACGTCCGTTGCCACCTCTCACCAACAATAATAACCTCAATATACCTTCCAACCAATCGCTTCGTGGGCCAACCCCGGCCGACAATTATTGGACAAAAACAGCAACTTCAGTTGCATCCGATACTCATCATGGAATGGGAGATCCATCTTCGATGGGTTCGCCTATGTCTCCACCTTCTCATCATCTGCATCCACACGTGTCCGAGACATGTCTTCAAAATAGTATGAATGACCACCATGCGAGATTGCATATGGATCCTCGCCATCAACAGCAGCAACAGCAACAACAACAGATGGTGGCCAATAATGCCAATCATATTAACGGCAGGGACCATGACTTGGGATCACACCTGGGTCAAAACCAATACGATACTTCACCCATGACACAGCCTCATCCTCCACCCACGAGTAAGAATACCTCAGCATTCACTCCCATTCAATCTGGGATGCTGCCTATCTCTTCGGGACCTCAGTTGTCTATGCCGTCAGCAACTCGTACCTCATATTTCCCTTACGAACCCATTAATTTCCCAAAGAGCACAAATCCAATGGGGTCAATGGAAGTTAAACAAAGCCACAGCTCGTTCCCCAACCAACTGATATCTCTTCACCAGATTCGGAACTATGCATCTATGCCCACTATGTGTGGAGGCGAGCATCCGATTACCATGAAAGATAAGTGCCAACAGCAGTAAAAGGGCAGCTGGTGACGTCGATGATGAGAGATAATTTTAAGACTGATGTTTCCAATTCCCTTTCGTAGGAAGAATAACCAGGGTTTGTTCTTTCCTCCCCCTCACCTCTACACCCGTTCACTTTCATATGATGTTATGTCTGTGCATTTGTTGTGTACCATCCAAGTACTGATTTACACCTTCTCCGTTGAACCCTCTTAAAGCTCAAGTTGTCCTCCGAAGAATGGACTGGCGGAGAGATGCCTCACATTTCTTAACCTCCCGGTGAATTTTAGCGTTGTGTTTTTGCGATCGTTTTACATTTTTATTCGATGTGAGAGAACAATTTGTCGTGAAAGTTTCGAGTTGAACTTCTCCGTGACTTTGTTCATTATCCAGATCGACGAGTCACATAGCTCTGGGAACGATATTACAAACTATTGGGTACTTTTTGGTCATTTGGCGTGATGCATACAAAGAAGCTTGAATCGGAGACTAGAAAGAAAGCCAGCCTTTTCATATTTTACTAATTAGGATTCCATTCCCTCCAGGAGAAATAGGCACTGCATTTTAAGCATTGGCGCCTCTGCATTTTTCCCTCACACTCTCCTCTTTTTATGGGAGCCATTACAATTAAAAAAGAGATTATTAATCTATGCATTGTTTCATAGATCATCAAAATTAGAAGGGGTTAATGTGATGTTGCACCTGTGATTTCGAGGGAAGTCCATCTGACTCATATTGGTGCCTTTAATAACAGAGAGTGATTGCCAGTTTCGCCAATGCTTATTTACTTTTTAGGTGAGCTCCCTCTTTGAATTTTTCAGCTTTATTCAGCCGTTATCTTTTCGATTTAGTAATTGAAATGGTGTCTAATATCTTCTTATAGATCTCTGTCATTGTAACTAAAGTTTAAATGTTTCTCGGTGTCCCTGCTATATGTTCTCCTGGAAAGAAAAATATGAAAAATGCTTGCTTTTTCTTTTGGCCTCTCGTAATAGTGAGATTTCCATAGAACATCGTTTTTGCCTCCTCTTTTACCTCATCATATATGAATATTGTAGTGGGATATCATTCAATGACTGACATAAATTCATAGATTCCAATACATATAAATATTTTCTTGGCTCAAATTGTTTTAACAAATATAGATATCACCATATAAATTTCATCTTGGTTCAGTACTGAAACAAAAACAAACAAAAAATATTACTGATCAAGGTAATAAAACAGTCTACGCAACAGATTACTCAATCATTTGCATAAGAAAACTACGAATGTAAATTTAATTTCAAAATTTGTAAAATCGGTTTTTTGAATACACATTTGTATTCAAACAACTGTAGTGAAAGCTTAAAAAACTGAACAACAGTAATGATAATACTTTAAAATGATTTTTGATTATTCCAAATATACTCGTATATGTATGAAAATAAGTGACTTTTTTATTGACTTCAAGCATCGATCTCGTAGGTTTCTTATGTTTAGGGTTGTGTTTTCATAGGCTGAAGCCTATATGGTGCTGATTCCATCATTATCATCAGGGATTTTTGAAAACGAAATAGTTAATTGAAAATATAAAATGTAACCCAGTAAGTTCATACACATAATCATATTTACCTCTGTAGTTGAATGTCCAATCAAGTATTGTATCTGATGATCCAATCTACAGTTTGCTCAGAACTGACTCATATTTCGAGACTGCATGTGTTGTGAACTCGTTATTTCTTTTGTCTACAGATATAATACTGTGACAATACGGAAGTTTTTCTGAATACCTCAAATTTGTAAGTTTTTAAATCGAAGCAAAATGTCGTTCATTTTATTCCGTTTCACCATTTGTATATTATTAGAGTGTATTATTGAACCAGAGTGAAACGTTTCATAGTAGTTATTTTCTTGATATAACGAAACTGCTGTTGCTTGTTTGATTATAAGATTGTTATTTGTAATTGTGTGTTTTTTCTATTAAGGTTTTTAATATTTCCAGATAAAACTGTTGTATTTCATCTTTTTCTTTTCTTTAAAAACATGTTTCATTGTTTGTTTAATAGAGCACTAGTGTGTGGTATTGGATTCACGATGTTAGGGAAATATGGCCAGTACAGTGAGAGATCAAAAAATCTGAAAACGATAAATCACACATACGGAGAATTAACAGTATGGTTTGGGTGGAAATAATGTTATAAATAAGACGAACAAAGCTTTAACTTCTACGTAAATAAGAAAATATATGTGTATATAAATATCTATACATATATAAATATATAAATATAAATATATAGCTTAAATGACGAGATACATTTTTTGACTGTGTATAAGCTAAGATGTGGAGCACTGAAAATTTAGAGCCCCCGATGCCTCTATGTATGTGTGTTTTTGTGAATGTAAGAGCTCTCTGTAATATTGAATGTACTGTGTTCTGTGTTTTCAGGTCAAACCATTTTAGACTGTATTTCGTTTTATGATCTAGCCGTTATAGAACGGCATAAGTACTCAGTGTTTACAATTTTAAATGAGTTATATTTTTGAAAAAAACTGTTGACCTTAGGCCTAATTCATACTGTGATTACAAATTTATAAAAAGAACACACGACGTTTTTAAATACGTACGAAGCTCCCATTTATCGTTAAAGCTCTTTTCATAATAAATATTAATAGAATAAATATATCTATCAATATAAATTTATTTTAAAAGCCTCATTAGTAAGATCTAACTTAAATTGTATTTTAATTACTTATAATTTTTTTGTAAACGATTATATTAATTTCAATTAGTTTCGGAAATTTGTTAGATTTTGCATTAAAACAAACAGAAATTTATAAAGATAGAAATAAAATTCTTATTTATTTATTTATAATTTTTTGAAAATCTCTTAAATCATATTTCTGATATAATTATACTCTCACTGTTCTTTATTTATCTAATAATGTTGTTTTTGAATCATTTATAATGTGCAGTACTTATTTAGGTATTTAATACTAGGTTAAAAATAAACGAGTGCCTTGCTTTTGAATTGTTTCCTTGTTTAAATGTTTTATCTATTTCTGAATGTCACATATTTGTTACTTGTTTATTATGTTTACTTGTATAAATAGTTTTCTTCTGATCATATATCATTATTGGTTTAAATATATAATAATTAGCTTATGTAAGAAATACAATTATGAATTTATTGAATATTCTCTAATTAAAACGTGATTCATTTCCCCTTTACAATAATCATAATTGATTAGTTATTTGTTTATCTTATGTTTAAACAAATATTTTCTTAATCTAATTTAGTGCTCTTTAATGTATTATAATGTTCGATTTCAAAAAAAAAAAAATATGAGGTTTCCAGTAGTGATTACTGTTTAAATTTGTTGATTGCATAATATATTTTATACATTAGCAAAACTTATTACAAAGTGAAAAGTTAAAATTCATTTCTATAATGTTTACACTAATTTGTTTCATTTTAAACCGACTCTTAGTGTAATGTTTAAAAGTTGTAATTTCTAATTTCAAATATTTATTCTAAATTCTATGTGCTTGTTGTTTAACTAGATGTTCTTAAAGTGGGAGTTTTGTAAGACATAAAAAAAAATTCCCATTCATTCTAAATTTACAAAATAGTTTATGAAAACAAAAAAAAACCAGTGTGATATAATCATCAAATGCTATTCTGTGTATGCTGTTAATGTAATATGTTCAATAGTCACAGTGCCCATTCGATGTTATGTTGACTGTAATATGTGCTGCTCAAATCTGAGTAGCATTCTCAGAAATGTTTCCCTTAATTGAGGCTTAGGTCTCAATTGATTTTTAAATTTCATATGAAACGGGCAAACTCAAAGAAAATTCTGATGTTAAAGCTTGTCAAACAAGTCCATGCTCAGAGTTTATAAGGTGAATTCTATTGTCCGTACTTCTTTATATGTACTTTCAAGTATCCTGTTCCCCATATTTGTATCTACAGTGTCAAACGCTGTCTAAACAGAATAGAAGGTGGGTAAGGTATGGGCATTTGATGCCAATTTCTTCCGTGGATATCATAGTTATTATGGAAGTGATGTATATAGAAAGATTTTACGTTGAAGACGGGCTTTCATCTGGATTGAATAGTGAGAAACAAGTTGAAGGTTTCCTTTTTTTCTTCTTGTGATAGGCTTTACCGTACTTATTGAAGTGTTCTTGTTCTAGTTTGAGTTAAAATCTTTGAAATTACATATGATTTTTTTTAGGAAATTTTTACTTTGAGACTTATAATAGCAATTGCATTGTTCGGAAATTTTAAAGTTTATTTTGAGTTCCCAAGTAAAAGAAAGTATATATGCAATTAAATGACATTAAATTGTTCACTGAAAAGTAAATTTTTCATCCTTTTATTTTTGCTTATGAACTTATATAACAAACTTGGAGGTTTTGAAGTTTTAAGTTGAAGTTAAAACATTTTTTAATCTTTACAAAAATTCTAAAGTAACCGCTTTACTGCTAAACGTACTAAGCACATTAAATCATATTTTAAACAAAATCTCAGAATTTTCTTAGATGTGTATTGGTCAATTAGTTTCATCTTATGACCGACTAAGGGTATAGAAATGTCTTTTGATAATTAAAGCTTTTAAGTTTGAGTTAGGCTATCTTTCTTCAAACTTCAAAATGGGCTGTTGTGGAAACTAAATAAAGTAAATATCCAAAAAAATATAAAAGAAAAGAGAGCCTTTCTTAATTTTATCATTTTTGTTGTATCGTCAGCGCAAAGATATCATCTATCAAATACCCTGGCCTGTCTTTTGTAATAACAGACCACGGCTGGAGTGCTGTTTATAGCAGGGAACTTCAAAATTACAGGGTTCAATCGTGTTGTGGGCAGATAAATGCAAAGTATCCTTGGGTTCTTCCACAGGCACAAAAGACCCTGACAACGTGTTTGGGTCGTACTCTTCCCCAAAATGTGCACATTAATTTCTACAAAATCGCGATGGATTTTTTTACATCCCTCTCGCCATCTCTGTACTCTTTAATGCTTCGATAAAAATAAAAGGTGTTGGACACCGTTAACTCTTGTCGTGGGTTATTTTATCTATGCAAATTCGAACGAGTTAATATAGTTTCAGGAGTTTTTTATTTGTTTATTTATTATGATTTTTTGTTCGTTTTTCCTCCTCCCGGTTTAATATGTAATTCGGTTCGGGTGTTAGATGAGTCGAAGAGAGCGTAACCACTGTTTATAAAACAAGTATGAACGAAGCGTAGAAGAAGTTTCGAAACGTAGGGGAGGGTTCGCGAAACGATTAATGTTTACGGAAAATGTATTTGCTAAACGTGTTAGCAACCTGCACGTTCATAATTACCATGCGTGACGTAAAGTAACCTTAGCTAGCTATTATGATATAGGATATTAAACGATCTTAAGGAACGTGAGTCGTAAGGTAGAGCCATTAGCATTACGTTTCTGAAAGATATTTCCCTTGAGATAAAGACCATCGTTTAAAATTAGACTACCTACAATCCTAAGGGGCCACCCTCAAACTGAGATCTCCTTTAATTCTAATAATTAAGAGGAAATGTTGGAAAAACTTCAAAATGCCTCCTTCTTGTAACGATGGCTCAATTTACCGTCAAAATTTAATATCTATAGATCTTCTCGTTTAAGAAAAACTTTAAAAATTAATTATCTCTCATTGGCTTGTGTAGAAAGAATATGAGAAGATAAAAATTTTTGGTGGTAATGCTTTAAGATTTTAAAATATCAACTCTGTTATTAAGTGTAGGGAACTAAGTTTTTAATAGGGCTTAAGTTTTTTTCCCCCATCACTTCAAGTTGGTGCATCATAGAGCGCTCAGCATAAACATAATTTATTTTCATAACTAAGGTGCAGTCAAAAGTTAACCAATTATTGTATCCCCAAAATTAAAACTTAAATTTGTGATTAGATTTAAAAAACTGCTAATCATTTTTATTGAAACTGTTCGGAAATTTGGACAATTGTAAAAACTGCTGATGATCTCTTAGTAAAAGATTTTAAAATGACAATTGAAAAAGAAATTGTTCCGATTACGATTTGAAAACAGATTTTTTTAATTCTTGTTTTCTTTATCTTGATATCCGATCTTAAGTTACTACACAATAAGTAACGCCGTACTTAAAAGCTGCGCTCCCAAAAAGTAAACAAGTTTATTCAGAGATTCTATTGTGATGCAAATTTCCTGTTTCTGACTTTCAGGCTCATTATCTGAAACAAAAGTAGATTTTCTCTCCTCTTGTTTCTGTGGCTTGTTTCTAATTTCGTGTTAGTTAAGAAGTGAACTAAACAGATGAGCCTCCTTAGAAAAGAGCTCTTATATTTTAGCAAATCGAGATGTACTTAGGGGAAGAACGTGGCCTTTTGTCTTGAGCTTTTCGAATGCAAATCTTTTGATTAATCTTGTCTGCGCTACAGATCACCTCTCTAAGACAACAATTAAATAATTAACCGTGTGTAAGACATAGGTACATTGTTGCCGTCTCCAGGGAGAGGGCTTCTTTTCAACAAGTTTTTCAACTTCACTCCCGAGGGATACAAGCAAAAATTGCGCGCTCTAGAACAAAAAATAAAATTTTAAAAAATCAAGGTAGTTAAATTTTCTCATTACTTCTCCTTTGTTGTAACCGAAATAAATGATAAACTAACAAATAATTTCCAAGTTTCAATTATCTTACCCGTGACAGTATAAATTAAAGAACCATAACAACCAATTCGTTGAATTTATTTTCCATCCTCTGAATGCATTTTTTGTTTGCAACAGCCAAAAGTAATAAAAGAGAGAGGGGGAGAGAAATATATGTTGTGACTACTGATTTTATAAAAAAAAAAATCTCTTTACTTAATAGAGTTTCTAAAAACCACATGCCTACCTTCGCCAGTGAACATCTAGCAGAAAATCTGAATAACATCTATTGATAGTATTGCTCCTAAATGCTTAAGGAACAAGAGGGTAGATAGAAGAAAACTGATTTCTATTTTTTAAGTGGCTCTGTTATTTCGCTACCTTTTAAATCGCGTCTCATGATAGTATTGGGTTACTGGTTTGCAAGAGAATGGACCCTGAAAATTTCTCAGAAACTCAGAAAAACTTCATAAAATTCCTTTTTAATGAACTTGTTATAGTTCTTGCTTTGGAAATATAATACGAAAGATTAAAAATATTTTAAAAAAACCCACTTGTTTGCTCTCTATTCGATTTTCTTGGGAACTCAAAATTTCTCCATATTATTTGGCATATCAAAGTTTTTAGAATAAAGCTAAAGCAAAAAGCAGTAAATTCTTCTTCTTCTTTTTTTTTTTTTTTTTTTTTTCCTTTTGCCGAGTTTCCAAGTATTTGTGTAAGCATATAATAAATTTTTAACTGAGCGTTACATCGACTTCCGAAAACTGCAAAAACAACAACAAAAAAATATCAATGTAACTTAAGAATTTCCGTGGAAAGTCGTATTAAAGCAACATCCCCCTCCCCTATTTGCACGATAATTATGTCTTGTCGTAACATTAGGGTTCATCCCGGATTCTCGTTTCCATAGCTACGCGAAAGGTTGAATGTTGTGTTCAAAGCGCTAGGATGTCAGAGTGGTTGTGAATGGCCACTTAAATGAGAAAAGCTTAAAAGGAAACCTTTAATCTTGTTGAAGGAAGGACAAGGAGGAAATCATACCATAAGGGCATTCCGTTTTAAAACCACACACAACAGAGAGGCTTGTGTGCATATATCTAGACTTATAGCATAAAGCGGGAAAAAATATATTTTTATACCTTCATTCTGGGTTACGGTGATTCAGTTCTGTAGTTATAACGCTCAATTCTTTAAAAAATACTATTTGTTGGCTAAAAGAAGTTATTGCCAATGAAAAAATCATACTCCCGTCAGAGATATTCTTCGCAGATGAAGAAATAAAAACAATATTCTTTAATTTTACTTTTCGGTTGATTTTTCTTTTTTGAAGTGAAAGTTTTTTTTCTCCCAAATTCAGAATTCTCTTCGTCCTACTCTGTTTGTGTTTTTATTTACCCTAAGAATTTATTCATTTTTTTTAAATAAACCATGTATGCCTCATTTTATATACAAAAGAGTGAATTCCAATGTTGACTCATAAAGTCAAAAAGCATTTTTTTAGTGTTTTTTAAAAAAAATATTTCTGTCTATGTGACTTGTGAATTTGAAGCTAAATGTCAAAAAAATGAAGAAGAAAAAATTCAATGCCTTTTTTCGTTTATTAAAAAAAAATATATACCTTTTTAATAGTTTATCTCTGATTGTATAAGTATTTAAAAGTTACAATATCTTTTTAATCTGATACTTTGTTGAAGCTTTGGAAATGAACTCACATTTTTAGTACTCTCAAAATGTATAGCTTTTTATCGTTTTCATCGTTCGACGAATATCTCTGATTTTAAAAACAAAGGAGCAGAAACATTACCTGATCAGATACGAAATCAAATTTGTGATAGATCTCGGAAGTTTTCAGAATAACTTTTTATACTAACTGAATTCTTTCTATACTATGTTTTTTAATGGTAACTGCTGCTAACAGGATATCGAAAATTTTATTTTCTGCTCTCAATCTTTCAAGACAATATAGAGTACATGCAATTTTTAATGTCTCAATGATTATCTCATATTTTATAAGTGGAGATATATGGAAGGCATAATAAAATCTACTGAGAATGCCAATTAAAATTGTTTTTTGAAAATTTCTGAAATTGTTTTTGTTCTTCCTTTCTATGAAATCTACTGTATTAATTAAAAAGAAGAAAAAAACATGTGTGAAATTTTCAAAAGTATTTTAATAAAACTTTTTAGACAATTTTTATGTTAAATCGGCAACTTTTTGCTGAGATTAAACACTTTAAAGATATTTTTATCAGAAATTTTTCAAATGTTTTAAGTTTCCAAAAAAAAAAAAAAAAGATTCATTTAACTATACATCAAATAAATGAACCCCGCTGTTTTAAAATAGTTAAGATTTAGATTTTGCTCACATTCCGAAATTTTCTGTGCATTGAAAATTAAAAACACTCCTTAAAAGTAGCAGCTACCTCTTTCACTTTTATTAAAACGATCGTAGAAATTTTAGAATTATTCTGTTGAGTTAATCAGTTTGAGACTATATTTGATCTCTGTTAAATATTTGTCCTTATGTGTCCATTGTTCTCTGAATGAATATGTACATAATAGACATTTCCCCAGCTTTAAATGAAACAACTATTTTTGATTTGCTCAATTACCATTCTATTTTGTCAGATTTAAATCATTCTTGTGAATTTTCAAGAGCTGGGTCTTTGTTGTTGTTTCTCCATATAATTCTATGTTTAATCGTGTATTGTCGTATGATATATACGTACATAAAAGAGATGCATTTATTCACTTATATATAACATTTATATTTGTGAATATGCAGACATATATATGTATACACCTGTATATATCAATGTGTGTATAAAAATGTACGTATATATATATATATATATTATATATAATCTTTTACATTCTATGTATTTTAAATGCTTCTAATGTCATTTGGAGGAGAGAGAAGGTTTCGGAAACATCCGAGATTGGTCTGGTGAACAGAAAAAATAATAATTTGTATCTGTGTTTAATATAACTTCATCATAGTTATTTCTTATGTTTGTGTTCTGTGTTAGATATAAAACCACTGAAAAACCATCGTACAAAGAAATGGCAGGAATATTGTGACATGTAAAAAGTCCACTTCGTTAAACCGCGTTATTCATCAGCTTTAAGTAGTTTTTTGTCATAGATATTTGCACTAGCAATAATGTTGATATTTTATATTAGTGTTTGTGACTTTTGTTATTGGAGTTTCTGAAAGGAAAAAAAAAATTGAACGCAGATAAGAGAAAGATAACATGTTTTGGGGACACTGTGATAACCTGCTTGTTAGGATAGCTTATCATTTCGTCGTCAGTATAAAAGGCTTCTATTCATCCACATGTGAACGGCGAACCAAAATCATGTGAAATGTGTTTTGTAAATGTATCATAATTTTTTTGGTGATGTGTACGTGTTAGTACGTTGTTGCTGTATTCGCGCATTCTGTACCTCAATGTGCAGAAAAAGGATCATCCATGAATACTCAGTAACCATCGATAATTATAATAATATTTACTTTATTGTTGTTTTGAAACTCGTTTTAAGACTCGGCCATCAAATAAAATAGCGTCTCTACACAATTTATTGTTGTTCATATTGACGTTCGTGGATGCTTGTAGTAGGAGTTAGCTTCCCTTTAGATAAAAGCAATTTCAGGGAAAATAGTCCTTTGATGTTTATTACTCACCCATATCTGCATAAATTAGGAACATTTTTAATTTACTTTACATGAGCACATTGACTGTAATCGAACTCAGGCCAAATATTCACCTCAACTTTTCATGCAATAAAGAAACAACCGAAAATACCTTTTGAGCTTCGCTCATAAATGCAATCTTGTAGTTCCATTTCAAATTTAGTCTTTGTATTAAATTAAAAGTATTAAAAATATGTTATTTAATGTATTAGTCTTTTATAGTTGTAGTGCTTAATTAACTGAAATAATTTCTTTTTCCGCCGTTACTTGTGAGTTCGTAATTGTATTTCTAGAGAAAACGTTATTTGTTTTTTAAAATAAGTAGTTGATGATAGTTTCTCAAGTTTACGTTTAGAGTACTTAATTGTCATCTTGTTACAAAGATATTGTTAATTTTACTATTGTTGTTCCAAGTTACAGTTATGATATTTAATTCGCGTTTTTCCTCTTTCATAAAACCGTTTGTTTCTTCTCTATTAAACTGTGTTGATTTTATGATAAATATCAGTTCAGCCCTTGACATTTTCTGATAAATTGTTAGTGTTACTGTAGTTAATTAAATTTATGTAATTATCATACGAGGAATTTTCCAGATTTTAAAGTTTTCAATATTTTGAATTCGTCAAGAATTCACATGAACTTTACAACCGAGGCTTGTGCAATTCGTTAAAATTTTATCATCTATATTAATGTTAATTTTCTGAATAGACATATTTATTTGCGTTGTAAAATATATTTCACGAAATTTTCTTATTGGAGATAATCTTTCGTAATTGGGTAAAATATTTGTTTTGAATGAGATTGTAAATATGAGATTTTTTTTTATCGTGTGTAAAATATTGGTGTAACGTTTTTCAGTCGTAGATTTAGCGAAGGTATGTTTTGGCATTTAAGGAATAATATATCAACAATCTGCCTCTGTATTGATAAAGCATGTGTTCCTTGTAACACATCTTTTTCCACAATCTCAATTTTTTTACATATCTTTTTTAATGAAATGATATTGAAACTGCAATGTGTGTGTTCAAGTTAAATTGAAATGAACTTCTTACCTCATTTTCCGCCTTCTAGAAGTTGAGAGATAAAGTGAATGCTTTGTTCTCTTTGAACGAAGTCAAATGAACATCTTACTGTGTGTTCTTCATATCACTTGTATCTTCCATCTACGACCCATTGGTAGTATTATTCAGGGATAAAGTCATTGCTCAAATTATTTTTACAAAACTTGTGATTTTTTTTAATTATGAAAGCAATAGAGGGAAATCCAGGTCAAACATTTTCAGGTCTTTTATGAAAACGTTTAATTTCCTGTTAAAACTGTATGATACATTCCATATTGCGCATTCAGTGTTTGTTATCCATAGAAACACTCATCGAAGAGAATGTCTTCTTCACTTTCTAGATACCTCAATAAACACCTTTTCGAATTACCTCATTTGCTGTGATGAAACCAGTTGGAAGAGTACAATCTTCCTCAAGGTCGTTAATATTCCCTTTGACGTCAATAATAATATTTTGTGGTTGTATACAAAAATAATGCTGAGTATTCATGGATATCCATTTGTGAGATTCTTTTTATCCGCGCGACCCCGAGCTGTCTTTTAGAATTCTCATCCAATGGCGCGGCGCAGCGTTGGACCATCCCAGATGGTCCGACTCAAAATAAAAAATAAAAAACCAATGAGCTATAGAGTGAATTAACTTTAATCCGTTTTTGCTCAGAGATGGTCGTGATCTTATTGTTCTTCGGTATCTAAAATTCGTGAATATATTACAAAGAAACAAAAGAGTCGTTTAAATAAATTCGACTGTGTGTAGTTAACCGATTTAATTTTGTATACGTGTACATAGAATATTCTCCAATGTAGTGTTGACTGTAGTCTCCTCATTGCCATGTGTAATAACCGCAGAACCTCGAGCGACGGAGTTTTATCACGCCGGACGATGTGATGAAAAGGGTTTTAAAAAGTTGTAGGTTTACTGCCAATAACCATTGATACGTAGGAAGCCCACGTCTTATTATAAAGCACATGTATGTATCTGTAAATAGGATTCAATATTTCTTAAGCAAGTTGCAACTCACCAATGACTTTTCACAATTTCTCGGAACCTCAGGATGGGTTGCGCTTCAATAAATCTGATGACTTTCTTAACGTCTCTTTTCTTCAGTCAAATCACGTATTTTCATAGCACTGGGTTTTCGAAAAAAGTGAAGGTATATCTCATGCCAAATAATCCCAATTTACACGAGCTTCAATATATGAGTCAACAATAGGATAGATGTGTAGATGGTAAGACTTCCAAGAAAGGAGACATTAAGAGTTCTCTAGCGTTGTGTATCAGTTGGATTGCTTCAGGGACTTGTTTAACGTGTTCTCTGTTATGTGATAAGATGCTTGATCAGTTTTCAGAAACCATCATATCGTTTTGTCAAGTCCAGAGTTTCTTCAAAATAAGCGAGGTATCATAGATTGTTCATAGTTTTCGAGAAGTTCTATGAAAAAAAGAAAAAGAAAAGATTGCAATCCAACAGATACCTTCATTACTTTTATCGCGCGTCAACGAAATCATCAACAATGATGACATTCAGGGAAATAGAGAATTTTGTACCTGGTTTAAGTCAAAAGAAAAATAATATAACAATATAAACGCAATTTAACAATTCGTCTCTTACAGCGCACATAACATGAAAGAACCTCATAGCGCCATTATTTTACTGAATGTTGTTTAACATCATGAATATAAACCAAATGCATTTGATTTATAATGATAAGCTATTATCACTTTGTTTTCCCGTTATAATATTTCTCTAATGTACAACTGAACGTCAGTGCAAATATTTTTAGCATACGTGATATGTTTCAATATCCATGCAGTGCAGCACACTTAAGCCTGCAATAAACTCTTGCTGATTTAATGTTGTGAAGAAAATCCCATCGCATAGACTTGTCACTTATAAATTTATGTAACCCTGATTGGATATTTCAGCTAATGACCTCGTAGTGTCTAAGTAGTGTCTACAGTATTTGTAAGTATAGAAAATAATAAATTGTCTTCAAACAGTATGTGTAATATCCTCTGTATTCTGTGTATTAATAAGCTAATACTCTGCGAATGTTAATTCATGAAATACATCTATTCCTGTTCGATTTCTGTTTCTACGTATCATTGTGTTGTTCCATGAATGGTGTCTGTTTGAAATAATTGGTCTGTTGCAACTGATTCTCCATTGGTCGGGTGTTTTCGCGGTGTCTCATCCATTTGTCACCTCAAATGCGAAAATTCCAACCACTTGGTGATTGTATAAAAAATTAAATGATGAAAAATTGTTGTTATACGCGCACCATGTGTCTGTAGTTCATGGTTAAGGTACAACTTGTAGTCACTCAAGTGCCCCTTCCTTGTACAACATTGTCATGTGCTATTTCAATAAATATCACTTTAAGCCTTTATTTTCAATGTCTTTTTTTTGTCTCCTCTGGCTTTGTTTTGCTCTTCATACAAAAATGTTTTCTTCCCAACATTGATATTTAAATATATGACTTATTAAAAATTATTCGTTTCTTCTATTTAAAAATCATTCCATTCGAATGAAATGAAATGTAACTGTTAAACAGTTAAGAATAAATTACTTTTAACTTATCTCTTTTTGATTGCATTAAAATAATATCCTTTTGAGAAATGTCAATTTAATATCTATATTATCTGCCTCTTAAAGTAATAACAGATCCAATCACTTTTAAACTGCATACGATAAGTTAAGAAGTATATATTATTTAAATTTTACTGGTAAAATTCTTTTTACCCCAGGGGAAAAAAGAATTTTTCTAAATTTTGCTCGTTCTAACGCATCTTTAAAAATATTCAGGAATACCGTGCTTCTTTTTTATGTATTTTAAATGTTAGTTTTATCACATGATATTGAAATAATATTAATTCTTACTTTAATTTTTAATAAAGTATTTAGTATTAGTTAATCAGCTTGTAAACGCAGCGAATGATTAAGGATCTTTACCATTTAAAATCTCTTGAAGTGTTTTAATCATCTGTCTGATCTCAAACTTCAGTATTTCATTCTAGAAATATTACACAGATTAATAAAGCTGTTATTTAAATAAGATTCAACATATATAAAGATTTGGTGATGTTCTGGAAATTAATTAAACTGGACAAGTAATATTTTTCGCGAGTAATTTTATTTAACATCCTTCTCATTTTGTTCTAATTATATCTAGTACTAGCAGATAACAAAAATAAAAAAGAAACATGTCTTAAATAAAACAGAAACTTGTCTTAATAATGAGTATTTACCTTTTTAATCATTTATAATAAATGATTATATTTATTATTTTGAATAAATGCTAAATCCAAAATGTTACTTTGCTAACATTTTTTTTTTCTTTCAATATCGAGTTTCAAATTTATAACAAGCTATTTTGATATTTCAGTTCAAAATTATTTTAGCTATGAAGTATTTTTACTAACAGAATGGAATTAAACTTCAACTAATTTTTCAACTGTAAATTTAGCCTCTAATAATTAAGCATGAAAGGAAATTTTACACAAACTACCTGATACAAATAAATATTTTTAATGAATAACGAGGTTTACATAGTTTAATACTGATTAGATAATTTTCATATCGAATGTGAAAGCTGTTAAATCAATTGCATTCATTAATGTATGAATAACTTTGTTATTTAGAATATTTTATTCATTGCTATTTGTTATGTTAATAACTCTCTCCCACCCCCATCCAAATATATCAGTTATATTAAATTATATCTTTTTTCTAAATATATATTTACAAATTCTCAGCTGTCTGGATTTTATTTTAATAATTTTGATTTTGTCAAGTATCGTAAAAAAGAACCTTTTTAATATGTTAAGTAAAAGAAGTGATATATACTCATTAATATCTATCTAAATATATGTTTTATTATTCTAAAATAATTTTTAGCTGGCAATAATTGTATACTTTATAAAAATGTTAGCAAATTTAAATATATCCATATTTATTACACAACAAAAAAGTTACCCATCGTATTTCCTAACACTAAATTTGTTTTTTTTTTTTTTTCTCTTTGGAAAACGATATCTTTTAACCATTACAGAACCGTGTTTTGTTAAACTTAACTATCTTATGAGTATGTAATTAGAAAAATATAGAATTTAATTCTAATATAAATAAATAAATTTGAGAAATGTTTTTTTTTTAAAAAAAAAAAAAAAGATTAATAGAAGTTAATCCAGATAAATGAAGAACTTAATGCCGCCAAAAGTAATTTTGTGCAAGTTAATGTTTCTGTTTGCATCAAATAATACTATATCTTAATATATTTGTTATATATTGATAAAAAACTATTTATTTGGTTCGTATGTGGCTGTTATTTTCCAGGTACTCGGTGAAAAAATACTAGACTATGCTAGTGAGTAAAAATCTTCTAAATAATAATATTAATAAACAATGGTCCAGTTTTCGAAAAAACCTTGATTGTGTCGGTAATACTGTAAAAGAATGAGGAAAAAATACGTTCAACTTTATAAGTTAATTTTTATTCTACGAGCTTCTTCTAAATTTTTGATTACATTAATTTAAATAACTTAAATATTTCACACTTACATTAAAATTTAACTAATTCTTGCAATTTTTTTCCCGTTTTAAATTTTTGGCTTGCAATTTTCCACAATCTAACGTTCAAATATCATCATGGTTTAGTTGAAAACAATCGAGATTTTTCTCTTTAATACTTTCATTTTCGATAATTTGTCTATTTTATAACATTTTGCTTTCCCATGACGTTTAATGTTAATACGTATGTATTTCATAATCGCTGTGAAAAAAGATTAGTGATGTACTTTATTAAAAGATATTATGCTAATTTGAAATTTGAGTGACCGAGAAATAACACTTTACCCCAAAATATTATTGCAAATTATTCGTGTATGTTTTCGCCGTTAATTTCAATGATATTGAAAAAAGATCAACCGATACAAAAATCCATAAAAGAAAATTTAGGTGATTTTAGAACAATTCCTTAACATTATGAAGGTTGATTTAAATTATCTTATAACATGGGTTGTCAGTAATTTCGTTTATTTTTATTTGTAAATAAATTAAATGAACATTTATCGAATATGTATTACTTGAAAAAAGTAATGTTATCAATTCTTTGTATTATAAGCATTCTTTTAAGCTCTAATTAAATATCCACAATTGCAAAATACAGAAAAAAAAATTTAACGCTTCAGTTTCATGTGAGCTTAAATAAGCTTTAATTTTTAATATTAAGATTCCTGCTTCATATTTTGATAATTGAAATTGTAGAAATCAAAACGTATTTAGTATGTTTATATATTTTAGTATGCATAGTTTTAATATTTAAAAATCAGTAATGTTACTAATTTTAAAAAACATTATTTACATATTTCAGTTCTATATAAGTTTGAATTTGATTTAATTGTAAATTTTTAAAAAAGAGTGTGTTTAGAATATTTCTCTTTTATTCTTCATAATATTTCTCTCTTTTGTCTTAAAGTGTAGTTGAGGAGTGAAAGAATGACGCACATTTTTCATTCTTTAAAGGAACCCAGTTAAGAAAAAAATCTTACCATATCCTTTCATAACGATTCTATTTTTTTTCAGTAAATTCTATTATTTTCACGTGCGTTTGTTTACTTATGTCTTTAAAAATATCTCATTCGATTTTAAACCAGCTGGTAATATTCTAAATTCTTACCCAAAAATATAACTATATAAATAAAACAACAATTACTCCATTATAATTTTTTTTATTATCTATGAAGTAAATTACTTATCACTGTCATAGGAAGTAAATTTAACGAGCGATTGATTTCATTCTATACATGATTTATCAATCCATCATATTCATAGAAAGCTTGTCTAGTTTCAACTTTCCTTTATTGCGACGTTAAATAAGCAATGTATTCCTTACTTACTATCACTTTTTATTTATTTTCTAAAATATTTAAACTTATTAATTAAAATAAGGAACTTATTCTATGAAAATAATGTCAGTTTCTTGGAATAGTTAATAAATTTTATGATTTTTTTTTATATATCTTTAATGTATTACATTCCTTAAGAAACAATGTTGATTTTAATCCCCAGTAAGTTAGATAAAGTTGAAGATTTATCCTTAAAAAGGTCAAAAATATACTCATGCTATTAACAAGTGGCAAAAATAATTTTAATGGTACTGTAAACATAGAAAATAGTAGCTTTGCAGTATGTGTTAGTTAGCTATACTTGAAAACGTTTCCAAAAAACGTCAAAAATATACTCGTACTATTAACAAGTGGCAAAAATAATTTTAATGGTACTGTATGCACAGAAAATAGTAGCTTTGTAGTACGTGTTAGTTAGCTATACTTGAAGACGTATCCAAAAAACGTTAAAAATATACTCGTACGTTTAACAAGTAACAAAATTAATAGTATTAGAGCTACATGCAAAGAAAATAGTTGCTGTGCAGTTTTTGCTAGTTAGCTATACTTGAAGACATATCCAAAAAAAACCTCCAGAATATACTCATATAGTTAACGAGTGACAAAAATTATGGTAGTCGTACTATATGCAGAGAAAATAGCTGCTTTGCAGTATGCGAATGAATTGGCTTCAGGAATCAGTTTCATTTTGAAGATATGACTCATCCTACACATTCTTCGAAAGTTAGCATAGTTCCAACCTTCCTTGATGCAAAGGATAGTCGACCCCTTGTGTGCATATTCATCGATCGTTAATCCAAGAGTGACCAATGGCGACCCGGGCCTCAACAGGCTAATCATATGCACCCGCACGCTTGCCGCATGGCTGAAGACATTGTACAAACCTCTCACTTCGAAGGAGAAATGTTTTTCGTGGTCATCTTCTGTTGCCGTGTCAGCTGAACTCCACCATGCGCAAACACCTTCCTGAATCATCCTTTTAAGACATCGCACAATCGCCCTAGGTTAAAGGTCCCCTCTTAATTAAGAGACATTCTAATTAGAAAGCTTTTCGAGACTTCGCAAATAGTATTAAATGCTAATGAGCGGCTTATTGTAGCACTCTAATAGTTTGACTCTGGGTGGAAAAAAAAAAACAGCAGACTTTCCTTTTAATTTAGTGTTGTTTTTGATGTTAAATGAAGATACAAAGTACATAGGAATAATGGCGAGATTTCGAAATCTCTTTTGATTTTCCATTTTAGAGTAGTTAATTAACAAATTTACTTAGAATGGTTGTAAATATGTTCAGAAGAAGTAGAAACATTTTCAAGAATAATAATGTAATCAAATGATCTGGAGAAAAATTTCGCTAATGTTTTTAGTCAAATAAAACTTTCACTTTTTCAATTGGTTCTAAAACTAGTGCGATATTCATTCACTTTAATTTTTGCAAATAAATAATTAATTCTTGTAGAAATCAACGTTGTTGCCTTTTTTTTTTTTTTTATAATTATAAATTCGGAAACTAACTTTACTGCTCTATTCTTCATTTATATGTTTTAAGTGCGTAGATTTTTCCTCATTTTTACAGAAAAACAACGATTGCTCTTTTAAGTTTTAGCTTCTGAAACTTAAGCCAATCTTTTTAAAAAAATCCTTAAAATTATTTTTTCATTTAATTAATTAGTGAGATATCTAAAGATAATTAAAGATTTCTAAACACACTAGTTCGTTGTCTTCTGAGCTTTTTGTTTCTAGTCTCATTAAGTTTGCAATCCGAAAAATAATTTTAAAACCTTTTACGCTAAAATTTGGACTCTGCTTCTTTATATATGCAATATAGAGGGTGGCATTGTGTGGAAGTTAATTTTTTCTTTATTTTCGTTAGATATTTTCAAAGAAAATTTTAGTTCTGAAAAAAACAAAAGAAACTCTTAAAAATTTATAGAACTATAGTTTCTCCTAAAATACAACTATTTAACTGGATGCTCTAGGCGATAAGATATTTTAAACGTTTATATTCACTGTCATATATGCTCAAATTTTTATACACATAAAAGTATTATAAAAGTTATTTACGCAATTACCAATGTGTGCCCATATTTTAATATGTTTAATTCAATAATTAAAGAGTTTTTCCCCCGTTATGTTATTGTTCAAATGTTTAAATAAATCCAGAGTGTAATGCATGTATTTTATTGACAACTTAAATAAAGGTCTCTGGTTTGAAAAATATTTAGAAAAAATGATGAATAGAAAAAAAATGTTTTCCATTTTTAAAATGTTTAAACATGGTAAATCTTAAAAGTTAATTTAATGATTTGTATTATTTTATTTTGTGGTATATTAAACTTGGTTTCACAGAGTTATGCAATAATATTTTCAATGAAAGAAAATTTTTTGAATCCAAGCTGTTTCTGTGCACACTTTTCCTAAAAGTTTTCTATTAATTTTCTTTCCATTTTTGGGTAAAGTTAAAATACAAATCCTTGGTTATTAGTGAATTCTTAGTAGATAGTATTTACTAAAAAATATATTGCTTTATTATAGATATCTGTGTTATCTATATCTTCATATTTGCATAGATTATTTCTGAAATTATATCAAGTTGGTGTGTTTATCAAATAATCGAAAGCTATTTTTTTTTAGAATGTTGAAGCTTTAGTATTCAGTTTTCCGTTAATGAGTAATTACATACGTGCAAAAATATTTTATATTATATTTTCAAAAGTTAAATATTTAAGCGTGTTCCCTGTTGTATTAGAATTATAGAAAGCTTTTAAAAATATATAATTGATTTTTTTTTCTCTCATTATAACCGATTGGCGGCTATTGCACAACTAAGAAGTGCACTGAATTTCCTTAAATTACTTTTTGATTATTGTTACAGCTGTTCGTTGTAGTTTCTATTACAACTAAGAATCTGATGCAATAAAATTGATTTCTGTTCTATTCTATTAATAAAGTCATTTTAATTCGCAGAAAAACATGTAACTGCGTGAGATGTTTAAGCCAAAAAATTTCTTGTTAAAACTTTGAGAGAGATATCTTTGATTGTTAATAAGAGGAGCTTGAAAGTAATTTTGAGACCGGAGAATTTATTAAAAACTGTCTAGGCACAAAAAAATGTGCGATACCGTTTTTTCGTTTTTCTCTGAATTGAAGAAGCGTTTTCCAATTAGTTAACTCATTATTTCATAATAAGAGCCCAGGATGTCGTCTCCCCAAACAATGATATTGAAATCGGAGACTGCTTTTTATCATTACTGTAGGTTATATCGTCTATTTTCTACTTCATTTGCAGATGCGCTTATTGAAAGACATCTGCAGACGCTAGGGGAGGGGGAGAGGGTCTCCTCAAAAGAAGAGAAAGATATAAAAAGAATGTGCTTAAATGACCAGTTCGTTTTCCCCGTACGAAGTGGTTACGGTGCTCTCATCAGTGAGCGCTAATCTCTCTAATCACAGTCACAAAAAGGCTTCTTTGCGAACATTTCTTCTCAGGACCAGTAGCGAAACCTTCTCGCTCTATTATGACGTGCTGAAGCGGTAAATATGGACATTAGCCATAAGTACCTGTGCTTCGTTTTTATTAGAGCCCGTTTAAGATTAAAGTTGAAACTCTTATTGGGAAGGGAGAAAAGGAAATTTATAGAAAGAATAAAAAAAAAAGGGGGGAATAAAAACGAAGAAAAAGTGTAATAACAAAAGAAATTTCGTTCCTACTTCTTTTCCGATGTACACTTATCGGTATTGCGAAATTACCCTCCACAAAAACTGAATCATTTGAATTTCTTAAATATTTTATGGAACCATTAACGAAAAGGCGTTCGGGGAAAAAATTCTGACAAATATCTCTATGATATTTGCTCGGCGCTGTAGATCTGCGCGGATTTCATCTGAAGCTTAAATGACTCTACGCTTTATTTTGTTTCTTAGGTAATCGGTGCTTGTCTTTAGGGTTGTAAGTGCTTGCTTATGCTTTATAAACAATGCATTTACTTTATGTCTTTTTTCTTGTTTCCTTATATGTTTTTTTTTTCTTTTGAGAAGTGTAGCTGTAAAATCGGATTATCACTTTCTTCAAACCCGAAAATGGAAAAGGATAGGGAAAAGGAAATTTTGTGATTCTTTGAGTTGAAAGGAGTTTTGTTATTACCCCTCAAAATGGTAATAAATTGCTTCGTTCTTATACGAGTTAAAAGGAGCGTTTTAAGCTGAAAAATAAAAATCAGTTTGGCATTTATTGTTTTGGCCTGCATCTATAAAAAAAAATGGGGCTTTCAATTAAACATTACTGACAGTCATATAAATAATAAAGTCATCCAACTCCTTTTCATAAATAACGTATATATATATATATATATATATATATATATATATATATATATATATTAATATTGGAAATTCTGCGAGTCATAAGATATTTAGGACAAAATATTTCAAATTAAGATTAATTTTGAAATGATTCCTTGTTATAATCACATTTTTCCATGATCTTAAATTCATTCCAGTAAATAAATCCCGATGAAAAATTTCTGAGCCACATCTAAAATATATATCTTGTGATGCAATACAAATCTTATTATATAAAAACTATGTAATTAGAATTCTTAATGTGGCCGCAATAATATAATTGCCGTGGTCTCGAACTCACGACTGGTGCTTTTTTTTTTTTTTTTTATCGAGAGTTGGGTTCGAGTCCTAATGCTATTAAAGACCTGTCCTGTAGTGAAGCTGACGCGCGTTAAATTTATCTGGGATCCAAGTCCTCCCGATGGCGGGGTGTGAAATTTTTAGAGAGAGGTGCCAACTCAGGTATCGTCCTCGTCACTTGATCGAGGCTTAAAATTGCAAGGTCTGTCCCCAGTATCCCCCATATTGCTTCTAAGTGCGACGCTAATAAAACAATCAATCAATTGAATACTCAATTAATGACTATAGTTTCTTGCTTATTATTTTCTCATGAGATGTTTTCATAGTATTTATGTAAAAATATTAATATGTCTACCATGAACAAAATATAATATAGAATAATTTCACATATGATATGTATTTTTTACGCCCTTCATCAATAAATTGTTTCTGAACTTATTGTTTAAAACAAATTTAATTTGCTTACATAATGTGCAACTTTAAGTATTTTCATTCTTAATTCGAATAATGGTGGATCCCAGTATTTGACATCAAAATATCAACTTATTTAACATTCAAAGTATGAATTCATTAGACAAATCACAATGACCGAAAAGACAAATTAGTTTCAAAATAATCAAAGGAAAAACAAGTAAAATGTTTTCATTTCTAATGTAGTGGTTGAATAAAAATCCCGTAAATATAACTATACCGGAAAAACGTCTTAAATTTAGAAGGAAGTCTATAATTAATATTATAAAAGCGAATATCATTTTTAGGAAGCTGCAACCGCTCAATGTTTAAAATGCGTGTCTCTCTAAAGATGATTTTTTTTTAACTAAGAAGGGGAGGGACCATATTTAAATCATATTTATCCCTTAAAACATAATTTTATTAGAGATATATAACAAAGAAAAGATGTTAGCGATATGTATTTGTTATCAAACAAACTAGTATTAAATTAATCCTTATGGAGGGAAGGACTATTTTCTAAAGGAGCGTATATAGGAGAGTTCAAAGCAATCTAAAAAAATTTTCAAATAAAAACATTAAATTTTTAAACCCTTAACTAGTTTAATTTTTTTCACAAATTCGATCAAAAAAGGTGACATTTTTGTATTGCATATATTTTTGTTTATTTTATATATGTAAGTAGACCGAACTATTAATGAAATTAATATTCCTTATAATTTTAAGCTGCTTTGACTTATTTTATTTTATTTATTTATTTTACAAATGAAATAATAATGTTTTTTTTCTGCAAATTGTCTATTCTTCCTATATTAAAGTCTTACAAGGAAGTTGAATTTTAGACAAATGAGTCGAATAACAAAAATCATGCGTGGCACATTCCCTATGATTTAAAATTTGTTGCTCTGCTGACTGTTTTACAAGTTAGTTTCACATAATTTTGCTGTTTTTTTGTGTTTAAGGAACAGGTGAGACACAAAAAGTCTCTACAAAAATCAAGGACTGACCTGTGAGGAAATCATATATATCTGGAGAGGAAAATGTGCTAAATGTTCCATTAGTTGAGCCAAATAAAATCATTTTGCTCCGCTTCATAAAAATTTAAGGCTGGTTAAGAACTTTGTCAAAGCTTTTAATAAAGAGGACCAAGGTTTCTGGCATTTGACAGAAGTGCTTCTGAAATTAAGAGAAGCAAAGTTGAAAGAAGGCATTCTTATTGGCCTGCAAATCAGGAAAATATTGAAAGAATCAAAATTGGATGCTAAGCTCGCAAATCTAGAGTTAGATGCTTGGTCGTTATTCAAAGCTATTGTTCACGGATTTTGAGCTGACAAAAGAGGTGAAGATTATGTTGCTGTAGTATCTGGTTTATTCGCTAACTTCAAAAACATGGGGTGCAGAATGTCATTAAAATTCACTTTTTGCATTCACACCTAGACTTTTCCCAAACAATTTAAGAACATTAAGCGACGAACAGGGTGAACGTTTTCACCAAGGTATCATTACCATGAAGCATTGTTACCAAGGGCGCTGGGACCTTGAAATAATGAACGATTACTGCTGGTTTCTGTTTAAGGAGACTATAGTGAAGTACCACTCAAATGAAAACTTCAACATTCTTTTTTGCCGAATCAAATTTGACTTTGTATATATTAGCATTGTAACTTTTGTGCCTTATAAAAAAAAAATTTTTTGTTTTGTTTAAAGGTGGAATTTTTTTTACTCTTATCATCTATTTATAAATACATTTTATTATTACATTTATATCACCCCCTGTATATCTAGAAAATGCGATGTGATAAGGAAAATCTGATTTTTCCGCTGAATTCAGCACTCCAAAATTAGTTAATTGCACACATCCCCTAACCGAATGGAAAAAATTTAAATTTTTTTGAGCAATGCAATTTACAATTATTTTCCATTACATTTACTTCAATTAGATTTACTTATCCATACGACTGGATTGAAAATAAAAGTGAAAAGATACGGGTAAAACGATAAAAGCGATTGTAAAATCAGATTGACCTACGGCGTACGGGGAAACCAGCCAAATGGTTAATATTCTGTAATTAAGAAAAGTAGATTTTTCCACAGTTTCTTTGTCTTTTTTATCAGTAAATACCAGAGAGAGAATCGAAAGCACATTTTTTTAAAAAAAATATCCTACTTTCGAATGAATCTGTAATTTTTTAATGATGGTGATTTTTCAAGAGTACATCGTTCGACACTCTTCATAAAAGTATATACTTGTTTTCGATTCCTGTTTATCTCATGCTTCGAAGGTCTACTCCCTGGATATATGTTAGGGATGCTTTCAGCCACTTAGATAGGCGTGGAATTTGAAAAGTAATTAGTAATCGGTCCCGCTTTGCCTCTTCAGAAAATGCTAAGAATCCAGGAGCGGGGTAGAACTCTATTGATCGCATGCCAGCTGACCATTGCACGCTTTACCAAACTTACGAGAAACGATGCTGTCTTGTTCACTTACCTGCATCATATATTTGGAAGTGACGCCTCCACATTCCAATTTTCTTGACGCTAACTCTCTTTTAAAGGATCATTCTCAAGTACTCGTTGATTTCCCGTTGAAAGGATGAGCTGTTTCGGTTGAGGACAGTCAAGGATTATCTGCAAATTCTATTCGAAACGCACGTTTCCGCGACACGTATTATTATTATTGGAGGCTTAATAAAAAGCGATGCTATTACTTCGCTGCAGAAATCAATGGGATATCGAGTCTATTCTTTTGATCTTTTAGATGTTCAAAAAGAAAACATATATTGAGTTAGTTAATAGATAAATGTATTTTTGTTGGCTTTTATTAAAACATAAAATATCATTTAATGAAGTATTCCGCAATTATAGAAAAGTGTCTGATTAATTTAAAAATTGATAAAAGAGATTTACTGAAAAATTGTTTAAGATTTAAAATACAATATCTCTCGTTTAAGTTTCCTAAAGCAATTGAGTGTAAGGAGAAGAAGGAATAGTATGTTGCAATTACGTTTCAGGAAGCATATTTTATTTTTTCTAATTCTAAGCATGTAAATCTTTGCAAAATCTGTTCTAAATCTTTTAATTATAGTTACAATCTTAAGTAATTAATATTTTCAGAAAATTGGTTTTCTTCTAAATGCGATGGAATTTTATTTAATTTTAGACTTTACTTTTTAATTTACTTTATGTATGTTTAAAAATATTTAAGTACCTTTAGTTTCTTAAAACTTAATTTGTCTTTTTCTTCTGTCAAGAAAGGGAACACTGTGCAGTTTTTGAAGTAGGAAAATTCTTTAAATTTTATTAAAATGTGCATATGATTATTTACTGTACAAAACTACACAATGAGCTCTTTTAGTTTGTCTAGTTTTTAAAACTTCTATTTCTAGATATTCATTTCACTTCAACCACAAAATATTTTTTTAAAATATGTTTAAGGTTATGAGCTACATATTTCATTTTTATGTGTCATTTTTGAAATTTTTTTATCAGCACTTATTTCATATGATGGAGAACTTTTTACCATTATTCTTTTTCAATTACCATTCCTGAATTGAAGCAGATCTAAAACACACTGCTCTAAAAACAAATCAACCAATCATCGTTTCTTTTGTGAATAAAGTATATCTTTTCTTAATAATTTCTATGTATTGGTGTAAACTTTAAAATAATAAAACCTAAGCAGCAGAATAATGAAATAACAATTAAAAAACGACGTAATCATTTCTGCTTACACCTAAAGAGTAAAAGTTTATCAAATAGTAATATAAATACGTACACTTTTCCATAGAATAATTTCAAGTAAGAAATCCATTGTATTTAAATATCATCCCACATATCCCATGGTGGCAGTATAGATACAATCAAAAATGCTTGAAGTTTTTATTTTTAAACACAGAAAAAAATTATTGGTTTCAAACACAATCGCAGTCTACAGCCCTGAACAATTCTCATTTCAAAGCGAGACGTGCTTTTCGTGATGAGGAAAATTTTTGAAGCACCCTCCCACTTGCTAGTGGTGCTGTCTTATAATTGGTGTCTACGTTATGGGGGCTGCGTATGTGAATTCGCACCCTTTTTATTAGCTGTTATTGTTAATTAAGAAACGCATTTAATTCTCGCCGTCACCCACCCCCCTTACATTTACACACACACACATACGCACACATTCAGATCAATCGAAAGTTCTGGTAATTTACTTTGCCGTAACCGCAACTGGAAAGAAGGAAAAAAAAGTTTCCCATTGAATTTCTATAAGCGAACTTTTTCTTGCAGATTTTTTTCTCTACAAATTACGGTGTTTACCCTGCCTTTTATTGACGCAGGGCGAATTCACATAAAAAGAGTGAGGACAATATTTTGTATGACAAGATAATTAGTCGTATTTGAAGATGATAGAAAAAAAATGAATTTGTTTGAATAGAAAAGTTTCTGCGCTTCTGGCATGAACGATGCCTTGCTGAACCAAAAGAATATAATTAATTGCACAGTTCACAGCTAACTGTATTAAGATGTTGCCTCTTTTTTTTATTTTTTTATTCTCCGAATGAAAGAATTTATTTATTTGTTGCTTTTTAATATAAATTAAGATTTAGTTATATGTTTATAGACCGGGAAAACTTAAAAGCCTCCGCAAATGAAAAATGGATTGATATTCGCTTTGTGGGAGAAGGCTTTTTTTCCCCTCCCTTTCTGCCTTCAAAATCTTTCGTTTCATTTAAAAATTTAATTAATTGGCTTGAAAAAACATTTCATTTCTTATTGAAGCGTATCGGATAAACACCCCTCCTGCTATCGAGTGACCGTAGATCCAAATAGCAAGTGTGCCTAAAAGAATTAAAACTCGACTCCATTAACAAATTAATTACATGAGATGCAACATTTATTCCGACGTGAATTAATCACAAGGAAATACATTTTGATCGTTTTTCTTTACGAACAATAAAATTCTTTTTTTTTTTTTTTTCTGCTTGAAGTTTCACTAACTGGAAAAGAATAGTAAAAAAAGGATTTCAAGAAATGATGGTAATCTTCACAAATGAAATCAGATTGAAGTTTTAGTATCGAATGAATAACAATATTTTTTTAAAAGTTTTATACATCACATTCTTTTTGAAATTTAACTTTTGTATTTGTAGAAATATTTCCTGTACGGCCCTTTATGTTCTTTAAAAATTTTAAATATAACAAATAATGTTTACATTTTGATGTTGCAATATTTTTCATTGGTTATGTCATTGTGAGAAATGAATCAAAGAATAATAATTTTCTACTTATATAAGTTTTTTTTTTTTTTTAGTTTTATGTTGAAGTATATATTTATTTAAAATTTAAAAGTATTTTTTTGATCAAGAAAATAATTTTTTCGCTTTCAATTAACTAATGTATTGAATTCAAAGTATCCTCTTAATAATTGCAAAAATCAAAATCAGTATTTAGTTAATTTACATAAATGTACATATTCAATGGACTATATATGTATATATTAATGTCAACAGGTAATGAGATCATGCTTCTAACTGTTGCTATATTCGCTTGCTTTAAAAATATCTTTGTGTCTATCTATTTTCCTATGTTAAGTAATAATTATTTCTACATATAACACTATGGCATTTTATAAATTAATATTATTTTTTAACTGCTTTGTAGATGATAGTATTAATTTAAAGAAACTTGAATGTTTCCTTCCGTTTAATATGTGTATTTTTCAATAATGTTATTGTAAATTATTTTCATCTGAATTTAGTGAGGTATTTTTAAAGGCATAAATGAGATAACACTACAACTACATTCAAATTTTTTCTGGTGAGGAAAATATGGAATTTTTATTGAGAATATTTTATTTGGTGTAGTAAATAATTGTGTACTTAAAATAAATATTTTAATTGAAAATATTACTGGAAAGTCCAGCACAAAAAAAATGAGAAAATTATTTAATTTCAAACCATCTGCTTTTTGAAAGTCTTACATTAGATAGAGTTTTATTACATTTTTGATTTCATTGGTAGTTGCTGTCTGCGAAATATTAATTTTAAATCTTCGAAAAGCTTCATATTAAATTGATTTTAGATTTTTTTGGTGTGTTTTTAAAACACGGTTGAGGAAATGCATACTTTTTCAACCATCTTACTCCAAACTATTCATTTAGAAAGTATGTTATTATTTTGATTAAGAAGTATTTTTTTTTCCAGTAAACTTAATTTTAAGTGTTGAAAGGCCCTATGTTTATGAAATAGTTTTTTGAATGAAATCTTAAACTATCTTAACACAATATTGGAAATAATCAGTTACGCTTGAACTGCAAGAAACGTTAATTAACTTATGATATATCTTTATGTTTTTGACTTGTTTAGAATGGTAGGAGTATTGCTCTTTTGTCTTTAGTAAATATACATTTATTTAAAACATTTGTGTTCAATTTTATTATTATAATTTTTTTCAAATGAGTACAGTAGTACGGAAAAGCTTATTTTGTAATCATTTTCTAATGAAAGAAATTATCTTTCTTTAAAAAATAATTAAACTTATTTACTTTTAACAACTGCAAAAATGAATCTTTTCAACTTTTACATTGTGTGACTTTTAGTTTCTCGTTCCAGTGGTAACGAATTTCCGGGAATGATATTGCTTGTTGTATGGGGCAGATAGTATATTTGTGGTGAGGAGTGAACTTTTATGCTTATATATATACTTTTTCCGCTGAAAGACTGTGAAGAAGTCGAGTTAAAAAGCCATTGCTGGCAAAAAGGATGCGAGAAGTTTTTGAACTGGTATTAATATGGAAATTCTTGCGGTCATAGTTCTTGTTATCTTCGGCCATTTGCATAGGGTGGCGTAGATCCCCGGGGCGCTACGCCCTTAGGGCACGCTCTCAGTTCTTCGATCCTTGATAATGAAACTGGTAATTAAGGCCGCGATCAATTATTGTAGAGAAAAGGGTTGCTTGCTTGTCTCTGGAGAGAAAAGACACACACACATGCGACTGAGGAAGAGAATGAGAGGATTCCGTGCATAGTTACGCAGGGGAGGGTTAAAAAAGGGGAGGAAAAAGAAGCGGGGGATAAAAGGGGTTGGGTGGAAAGAAAAGGGAGAGAAAGAGAGAGAGAGAGCGTTTCTTAATGCTTCAGTAATCAGACTATTCTCCCTTAGTCTCCAGCCTACAGGGGCCACGCATAAATAACGCACTTTACGTCCTAAATAATTAAGTGACAGCCAGGTTTTTTTTTCCTACGTTTTCTAATGAAAAAAACAAAGCGATCTCCTGCTCCTTGCGCCCCACCTTTTTTTTTTAATTAGTCGCTGTTTATAAAAGTTTTCTCACTTTGTCCACTGAGGCTTCTGCTACTGGCTTAGTCCTTGGAAAACTCCTCTTCTTTTTCCTTTTCTACGGGAAAAGAAGAGATTCCGTCTTTTTAGTTCTTCGATAATTATTGACAATTAAGTTGAGAAGAGAAGAAACCCTAGGATCGGAGTTAGGTTCTGCATCGTTGCCGCCACTCCTTTTGTGAAAGATTCCCCTTTGTTTAGCAAGTTTGCAAAAGCGAGTCCTCCGGCTACCAGATAAACTAGTACAAAACAATTTTCTCCTCCCCCACCAATCTTCTCGATATTGGAACCAATGATAGCACTGGGTGACGATATGCGGGGGTGGGACCAAACTGTTATTCTACACTCCACCCCAACCGCCTTTCACGATGAGAAAAAATATTTATCTGTCTGTCATTTAGCTTGCACAAAGAAAAGACTACCCAAAAAAATGTTGTAAGCAATGTAATCTTTTTTTTTTACAAAGCGAGCATTTGTTGCAAATTATATTACTGAAGAATGGATATTAAAAAAAAACTTTTAAGAACACCCTACAAAAAAGTGCTTCTATTTGACTGCTTGGTGATGTTTTGTACAATAAACGATACGAGCATCTTTGTCAAAATATAATGCACTTTGACCTTGCAGCTGTAGGCAACGTTAATGATACAAGTGATGCATGGTGGATTTTTCTAACTGATTTTCTATTGTGAAATTTTCTAACAATACTTTACCCTTTCTTTATTTGACTATTGGATTATTATTATTCTATAACTGGGAATGATACAAACCTCCCTGTTAGTGAATGATAATCTTATTGTTGGAATGATTCTATGGTAGAGATGATGAGAGTGAATAGAAACTTCTGTGATACTTATTACAACAAAACAAGCTAATAATAGAATTTCTTTAATCAAGATGTTTATTAATATTTTTTATTCACTTTTGTGATGGAAATAGGTTAGCATACTGGATGTCTTACTTGAGGTCAGAGGATAAAGATAAGATTTTAAGCGATGTCATATCTAGGTAGTTTTTTCCCCCTCCTTGTTTTTCAGTTAGATCATACCCAAATTTATGAGTTTTCAAACTAACAAAATTTTTAGAACTGACTCATTTTGATTATTATTAAATTATAAGAAACTTGTAAGAATTCTTCCAGTTTATCACTCATTTAAATTATAGTTAACGCCGCTATCTGATTCTGTGAATATATAAATCTTTACTTATATTTCAAAACTCATTTAAAAATGCAACATTTCAGTTTTATCGATGGCTATAACATATGTAACTATAGTAGTAATTTAAATATAATACAATAAATAACTTTAACTGTATACGTTTATCTGTAACCGTCGCTAACAACGAAGGGATTGTTGATTTGAATTTTTTTAATGCATAATCTATAAAAGAATTAGTAATTATTTTTAATTCATTTTAGATTGAATGAAACAATGCTTGAACTAAGAAAATCTCGTAATTGCAATTAAACACGCTTTTTAACCTTCGTTAGCAGCGCCTTTTACTTCCTACTCACATCCATTATGTAACCAAATAGACGTTTGCTTATCAGTAATTACATTTCTGTTTTATTTTGTGAATAATACATTTTTACGTTGTTGAGATCTCGAAGCATATGCGAATGAATCCAATAGTTCCTCGGTTGTGTAAAAACTCAAACTGAAAATTACTCCATGATTTTAAAAGGCCCTCGTATCTTTCATTGAATTAAAAAAAGAACTTGACTGTTAAAGAATTTGTTGCATGAACCTACACATGTATAGTTGTTTAATGCTTTTCTCCGTGAATGTACATTTGACCCTCCCCCCTAAAAGTGCTGGAAGTTCTTCAACTCCTCTCCATAGAAGTTTCAAACAATTAAACTGTCCCCAAACTGGAGAAGAACGAAGAACTCTTCAAATTGGCTTCGTTATGCAATTGCCTTAGTCCTTCATTTCGCTACTTCTACTGTTTCAATCTTATGCTTTGGGCACGAAATTGAATACAGGATGCTTTGATAATCACTTCTATTCGTCGCAAATTTTAAAGGGACTGATACAGTACTTCGTTTCATTATTATAAATTTCCAGTTTCTCCGTCTTCTAAATTATTTAAGTAGGTAGCTTTTGAGTGGATTTTTAAAGAATTTCCCCATTAAAGTAATAGCAGTTAATCTATTATTCTCTGTGTGGAACTGAGGTCGCAATTAAGTTGAACTTTAAATTTATTTCAATCTATAGAAATGTTGATAAATGTTCGTAGTTTCTTAAAAATAATTTTAATGATTCCGTAAATAACTTTTATAAACATTTAGTGCTATTATTAGGCTAGCAAGCCTTTTTAGGAATTTATACTTTTTTTTTTTTTTTTTTGCTTAATGAAATAAATAACCAGTTTTCTCAATTAAAATTTTTGAATATTCATAGCAAATTTTAAAGGGACTGATACAATTATTCGTTTCATTGTTATAAATTTCCAGTTCCCCCGGATTTTTTTTAAAAAATTATTTAAGTATGTAGTTTCTCTCTCTCTCTCTCTCTGCGCGCAGGCGCGTGTATTTAAAAGAAATTCTCCATCAATGTAATAGCTATGTTTATCTATTATTCTCTCTCTGGAACTGAGGTCGTAATTACTTTGATCCTTAAATTTATTTCAACCTATAGAAATGTTGATAAATGTTCGTAATTATTTTAAATTTAATTTTAATGTTTGTGTGAATAACTTTTTTAAACATTTACTTTTACTTTTAGGCTAGCAAATCTTTTTAGGAATTAATTGTCGTGTTCATATCGTGTTATATCTAATAAATAACCATTTATGTCTTACATTGAATATTTGTTATTCATATTTTATTTCTTATTTAAAAAATTAAAAATAATGATAGTTATATTCTCTAAGATTAATTATGAACTAATGAAACTGTGAATGAGATATTTTTATTTTTAAGCTAACATTTTACTCTTAGTATTGCATATCTTATTCTTTAATCGTCTAATTTGCAGTTAAGTTCTGAATTTTAGTAAAAGTTAAAAATATATCATAAGGAGAACTTCACATGAAAAAATGAAGCAAACGTTCTTTTACAACTGTTTTGATCAAAAATTGCCTATTGCAGGAACAAATTAAAATATACTGCTGAAAATTAAAATTTAGAGCATGAAGTGCAACTTAAAAATAAATTTTTTAATTTAATTAAATATTGGATTATTTTGAATGTTTTTTGGCTGCACTTCCTTAATATTTTATACTCTAATTTAACATAATGCTCGTGTATTAATATTTTCTAGTATTCAGGTGTATTTTTCTATTTTTTGCTAGTCTTCTTTGTGTTACAATCTGAACCACCTCCCACCCCCTTTTTGTCAGAATAATCTGTATTTCACCCTTTTTTATGTGTTTTCTAACATTTTTTTTTCTTTTTCATTTGATGTTAAATATATCTACATTATTTGTTGAAAAATCATTTGGGAAATACGTCAAAGAGAAAATAATTGAAAGTTTATTTCTTCCAAATTTTATAGTACATTAAGTTATTCCTTATAAAACTTGATAATGAAATCATTTTAGACCAGTCGCTATAGAAAACTTATTCTGAAGACACTAAAACGTGTACTTATTAGTACTCTATTCTGAGACAAGCGCTAACTAAATTCATGAGTCTAAGTTTTCTTAAAGCATATATTTGCACTTATGGGAATTTACTGATATATTTTATGCTGTTAACCAAAGCTAATGAAATTATTTTAATTAATAAAATAATGTCTATCGTTAAAATAATATCTAAACAACAGCTTGTGTACAGAGACAGTTTAATGAAGTCATTCAGTGAAAAAAATTGCATCCTGTTCGAATTTTTACGTTATAATAATTAAACGGAAATGTATTGTTTTTCCCAATATTTCACTGAAAAGTTCTTTAATAAGTCTCTAAACTGTCTGCGAATGACTCATAGTGTGCGTACCATACTCTGTCCAAAGTCTCATTGAAAAAAATCGCGTAGGAAGAAGCTGTACAAAATTCTAGTGTGTTCTTTTTTCACCCTTCTCTGAAACAGAAACGCCGACGCATCGGGATAAAAAGGTATCAAATTTCACTAATGAATAACGCAATGACTTAAGCACCACCTCGAAAGAGAGCAAGATAAGCCGAGAAAAAATAAAAGAAAAAAATTGCAGAAGAGGTGGGGAAAGAAAGATAAATTGCATAGTATTTTTCCTCTATTGATGCAACTTAGAGCAATTGCTACAATAGCTGGCTTTGCTATAATAGTTCTGTGCCTCATTGACCAAGATCTATTAACACCGATAATTATACTACAGCTGTCCGAGACAGTCGCATTCTATTTTCTCTTCTGTCACCACTTGGGGGGAGGATCCAGAAGAATGTGTCCACCATTCTCATATAATTCTGGTCTTACTTTTAGATCCAGATATACGAACGTGAGATATGATTTTAATAACTCTCGGGTGTGTAATTAATCAGCTACTTGAAGGACTCCAGTTTGTTGGTTATTTAGTTGCCTATGTTAATTATCCCTTTAAATTGACTTATCTTTTCGAGTTGAATTTTCGGAAGATAAAATATTTATTGAACATTACAATGAAATCGTTGTATGGCCTCGTCGTTTTATTACAAAATAACTACTTTTGAGAAATAAAACTGGAGGAATTTTATAGGTGTAAAGATGATTCAATCAAGTTTGTATGTCTTAAGGCCCAATAGGTACGATGGTCCATTGGCGGGGCTAATATTCGATCGTGCGAAATACACCAGTGTCTTCTCATAAATATGGATATTTATTTCGACGCTTGACTATAATTTTCCAAGATTTAACTCTTATACTAAATCAAAGACACTATTAGGTCACCATTCTGTGATATATAGGTGAAAAACTGAAACGTAATTTAATCAATTTTTTAAAAATTATATTTTTAAAAAAAAGAAACATTGAAACACTTTTTCGAGATATTCAAAATTTTACATACCGCTTAATATGTAAATTGATTTTCTAAACATAGATTAATTTCGAATGTTGAATGTCTTAAGATGATTGGTATTATTATTTTAATTTTTTTATGAAATTTTACTTCTCAATTTTATATATTTGTACAAATTTAATTAGAATTAGCACATTTTATACAATGTTCTTCATGCAATCATTTCTGTCAAACTCAGAATAATAAATGCAAATTTTTATTTTTATTCATCATCACCATATTTGATTAAACAGTCCAGGGTGGGCCAAAACTTTCTTTTGAAGATTCAGCCTAGATAGCCTGCTTTTTGCCTTGGTTTTTTCTACTTCCTCTACCCAATCACCTTAAAATCCAATTCAAAAGAATCAAGCCACTGTCAGGTCTTTTTCTTTTCCGACTAGTAAAATACTTTGCAACAAAAAAATTTTTTACCCGATTTTTTTCAACCATTCTAAAAATATGAGAAACCCAGTTCATTCGTTTCACTTTAATACATTTAATTATACCAGGCTCATTAAAAATTCTATAAATTTCTGAATTAAAACGTCTTCGCCAAAGGCCATTTTCTTTAACGCCTCCGAAAATACTTCTTAGAACCTTTCTCTCAAAAATTGCAATTTTGTAATCCCGATTTTTAGTTAGAGGCCAAGTTTCCGAGCCATACATTGGGACCGGTCTATTTAGGGTTTTATAAAAAGAACTTTTGTTTTTCTGGACAGAAAACGAGACCTCAGTAAAAAATGGAGTGCAAAGAACGTTTTGTTGGCCAATAAAATACGATTTTGGATTTTATTTTAATTAAAATCACGTTATATTTTGCAGAAATTAGTGAGTAACAATTAAAAATTAGAAGTTCAAATTAAGAATTAAAATATAAAATAGCATTCGGAAGGCACGCTTTTCAAATTCTGTTCCCTTTTTTTTTTTTTTAATTTCTCCGTAAAAAATCTTCATCGAGCTTGCATAATACTAGCTTTACGGAAAAAAATAAAATAAAATATAATCAGTTAAAGAATTTAAAGAGAAACAAGTTTTCATGTACTTAAATTATGTAAAATGCATTTCCTATAATACTGTGAGGTATGTTTGCGAACTTTAAATGCTTTCATTCGCAACCCATAAAATACGGTAAATTTTCTGCAGCACGAAATATCTAATAAACAATAAAGATTAAAAGTATTTTCTTCATACATGTTATGACAACTGAATATATAATTAAATAAGCAAGAAAGAAATTCATAGCATTGACGTAACTTTTTTCTCTTAAAACATTGTTTTTTCAAAAAATAGTTTAACTTTTGAAGAAAATCTAATTACAAACTATAATCCTGTTATTTTCAAATAAAAGACATTTTCTGTTTAAAATTAGAAGAAAATACTATATCTAAATAAATGTTCTGAAACTTTTTTAAACGTGATTGTGTCAAGCCATTATTGGAGGGAAACATTATACATTTAAAACAAATGAAAATATTCAATAATCAACGAATAATACTTCTCAGTTTCATTGGACTCCAAGCCTAGGTATTACTGTTTCGTCAAATTAATTCCACTGGTCTTTAGAGAAATAATTCTGCTTCCAACTAGACCCTGGTTTTACGTGTCCAAATCTAGGTTCTTGCATCATTTGCATACACATATGCCCCCTTCCCCTTAATGAATGGAACTGGTGGGGGTTCGAAGCATTAGTATGCCCTAATGAAAGTTTGGGTGGGCGTTTACCGGTAGTTAGCACTGCCCTCCCTTGTCTTGTACTAGTGACACATGGACTCTGGCCCTGGAGTGGTTATTTAGACTCATGAATATACCACGAAAAGAAGCGTCCCTTTTTTTCAGATCCCACTCTTCTCTCTTTCTGTAACGTTGCTACGAGTGATTAATTGATTTTAAAGGTTGCGAAAGGTACCGAGGAGGAATTTTTTCCTGTAGGAAGAGAGGAAATTTGCATCATAGTCGGTTAATTTTATTTCAGTTAATGAAGTTGAGAAGAAAAGGACACAGCCCCGTGAAGAAAAAGGATTCCTCGTGGTATATTTCCAGGGCCTAAAACACCATTGGCTCTTGAAGAGGTTTCTTAAAGCTTTTGATCTTCACTCAAGGATAAAGCCAGTTTTATTGCCAAACCGTATTTTTCCAACATTTTGTCCCCCCCCCCCCCTTCTTTTTTACTCGGGGCATAGTTTTAGTTGCTGTAAAATATTCATTCTCTAGCAGCTATTACAAGATTTGGTGTCAATTTATTTTGTCATTCAAAACCATAAATATTTTCGCAATACCGTGGTACTAATTTTAATTATTAATACCGTATCTAATTTGACTTTAATTCTATGAACTGATTATTTATGATTATTATCCTGTGAGGTTCGCTTTTATTTCGATTAATTTCTTTAGCATGATTTTATTCAATTCCATTGATTCTATGATAGTGCTTCAAAAAGGGGCATCATTAAAGCCAATTGTTGTTACTATTGGGTGCTACCATCTGTTAAACGATGCTGAAAAAAAAATTGACATTGATTATTAATTTAGTTTTGATTTGGTAGTCATTTGCTGTCAAATCAAAATTTGATTGCTGCCGCGTTGAATTGTCGACGTCATTTTGAATCGAGTTGTCACCGTCGATGATAAATATATTCATCGTTACACACGGGTAATCATGCAACAATTGGTTGCTTTTGGTGAATCTGCTCCAAAGAAGGCGAGGATGATCTCATCGACCGTGACAATTATGAGAAAGAATTTTTGAGGTGCGAAAGACGTCATGATCACGAATACGAGTTATTGGGATTTAGACAGCTGTCTAGTGAGTCATGATGCTTACTAAAAAAAACTATTTTCTATACTACGAGCTTCATCTCTTGGATTTTCTAAGGACTTATTGAACGATCATCGTACTTCTTCCATCTAGTTCACGTTCATTTGCAACTGTTTATGAAAATATACAAATAAAGTAAGTCAACTGAGCTTTCAAATTTAATATTTAACGACGTTCTCTTAGATGCAGTCGAAAAGAAAAGACTAATGTGTAATGAATTTCTTTTTTCTTTCTCTCTTTCTCCGATAGTGAAAATATCACAACACTCAAACAGCTGAAGCGGATTTAGATGTGTGGTAATTTTCTAACTTAGTGTTTTCTTAGATTCAACTTGCATTTTCTTGCCACTTGTATTAATTTAATTGTAATTATTCTATTTACCTCAAGCGTGTGCCTGTTTTTGTTGTCCTTTTCAAGTAAATTAACTAAACCAAAAAAGTTAGCAAATTAATTAAAATCAAAAAAATAAGAAATAACTATTTGTAAATTATTTAGTTAAAAAAAGTTCTATTCAGTTCGTAGTCCATTTGTGTAAATGTTTAACTCTATAACTATTTTACTGAGTTAAAAAAATAAGTTTAGACTTGATTTTCTCAATATTAAGTTCTTTTATAAAATAAACTATCTGTAGTAAATCAAATTTTTAAAACATTTTAACATTTTTAAATTAAAGTGTTTGAATATGTACTTTCTAGAGAACCTTGCTCACGGTAAACTATATTAGGTATATATATTTTACTATCTGTTTGAAAGTCAAAATTCATAAAACGAATATAAAATAATGGATATATTTTGTAAATGTTCAGAATATTTTAAAATAATTCATAGTTAAATAAAATTTGGCGCATCCATAAGGGTATCTCTTAGATTAGAGCTTGAAATATAATTTTGATAAATATTTTTTTAATTAAATGCTACCGTAATTATTAGTTGTGGCAAAAAATGTTTCTGTAATTATCAATTTTTATAAAAGCTTTAGAATTTATGCTATCAATTGAAAGGTTCTTATTTTAATATTTCCATGAATGGGCATAATATTAATATATCTAATATAAAATGTTATTAATTACAATTTTCACGAATATATGAAAAAAATATTTAGCGTATTTTATGACTTGATAAAGTTTGTTTTCTCTTCATTATTAAAAACATTTTTAATTTTAAAATTAAAAATTGAACTATAATTAATTTGAGAAAAATAAAAAAAAAAATGTGGTTGCTAAGAAATACTTATAATCCCATTGTGTTTAAGACTATTTGGAAAAATTAAATGTCACGTGATTTTTATTTTTCATTTGGTAATCTATAAATAAGTCCTATTGAAATCGGTAATTAAGGATGAATTATTTAATTACGTCTTGAGGATAATTGAAAAAAAAAACCGATCAGACTTATAATAGTATTTTTAAACTTCTGAGAAACAATTATATAGTCATATTCTGTTCGAAGCATTAGATTATGTTATAGTTAAAAATATAAGAAATAGAGCCTTTTTTGCAAATTTTACTATTCTAATGTAATTTATTATATTCATCTTTTAATGTATTATATTCTAATTTTGTGGATTAATATTAATTATGTATAAAACCCTTTTCTTTAAAACTAAGATTGTATTTCTTAGAAGTGTATTTTATGCATTAACAATATTTTTTTATCAAACGGAATACGGAAAAAATTTGGTAGAAATAAGTAAAACCGCTAACCGAATGCTTTTAAAAGAATTTAAATTTCAAGTGAAATAATTTTACTTATTGTTTTAGGCTAAAATCGATGTTTTTCTTCTAATTCAAAAATTGTTAGAACTAAAGATCTGAAAGAAATTTCAAAAGCTTAGCAAATACTTTGTCGAAATATTTTTAAAAGTTTAAAGAGCCAATTTTTAAAATATAAAATTTTTCTGATAAAAAACTATTAAAGAAGGAAAGAATTAAAATAATTTCTTTTGGAATGTATTTTAAATTTTAAAAAGAGTTACTTAAAAAGTTTACAACGAAATGTTTTAATTCACCATTCGTTAAAATGACAATAAAAATAAAGCACGAAGAAAACATTTTTGTATTTCTAAAAATGCAGGAATATATTTTAAAAAAATTGAACATTTAAAGAGAAAACAATTTCGTCTGTTTTAAAAATATTTTTTTTAAAATTAAAAGACATTTTGAAAATTATTTCAACGCATTATTGATTTTTTTAAAAAAAAGAAGCAATATGTATTAAGTAAAATTCATTAAAGTATTTAATGATTTTTGTGGTAAAAAATCCGAATTTTTGTTCAAATCAATACTTTGATTCGTAAGATATCCGATTTATGTGTATGTCTACTAATCAAAATATGTCCCAGTAGTTTAAAAAAGTACAGTTTATGTTTGCAGCAGCCTTGTTTAAATAACTTTCTACAACTTTCTAAAGTATGAAAGAATGAATAAACCCCTTTAGAATAGTGGTTTTATTCTAAATCTTTATGAAACAATCTCAATTTATTCGTGGAATATAACTCTTCGTTCAATCAATGTTACGTGAAAATGTAAAAAAAAAAAGAGAGAGAACCATTTATTAAAATAATTCTGAAAATACAGATTTTAAATGTTTTATTAATTGGAATAATCGATACTTTCCCTTTTTAAGAACAGTCAGAAAGAAGAAAAAATTGGAATTGACGCAATAGGTGAGCCATGACTCTCAAAGGGGAAAAAAAACTTTAAAAATTAAGAAAATCTAGCTCTTTATATAAGTCGATAAGATGTGGGAATAAAATATCAAAAATACCCGTGACTTTTAAATCTTAATAATTCATTCAAACCGTTGACAGCCTAAAGTGTTGACCCCCTCCCCTTCATTTTTTTCCCTTTCTGCTGAGAAGAAATAGATATCGGAAAGAAAAGAGTGAAATAAAGTGATTTTTTTTTAGCTATTCATAGCTGGCAGTCTACATTACGATGTTCTCTCTATTGATGTTTGCATTGATTTTTTTTTAACTCTTTTATTCACAATGTATGCGGCTGACTGCACTACCGAGCTAAAACAGTGTGAAATAACTAGTGTTTTATTGACAACGTTCCAATCCAAAAAGCCGGGAAAAGATTTCATCAACAGCTGGTTCCTATAAAACGGGAATCTCTCAATGCACGCTCCTCTAATTTTTGTACTTTATTCATAATTTTTTTTCATCACCCTCTCCCCTCCCCCTCAGCTGTTATAATTTTTTTTTTTTGTCTTTCTTTCTTTTTATTATTATTTTTTTACCCTCATCTTCTTTTAAGCCGTAATAACGCCGTAAAAATAATCATTTTAGTTCCGGTTGGTGCTGTTAACTAGTTTTTCCGAGACATAGTCAACTGTTTTAAAGTTGTATCAATTAATTTTATTCGCATGATGGCTTAAATAGTCCCCACCCTCCACTCCCCTTTAAACTGATTTCCCACCATTTTGCATACGGTTGGGTTATTTGTTAGCCGGTAATTTAAATTTCTAGTGCGTTTTTGTAGCTCACTCTCCCGTTAACAATTTTAGTATGGCCGAAACGATCCCAAAGTTATTTTCTTGCCGATAGTGCCATCTGGCGAGCGTTATGCGACACAGCAAACAGTTGACAGCAGATCACATCAGATTGGTCGGATGGCTCTAGTTCCCTCCTCCCCAAATTTAGTTTTTTGTTTTTTTTATATATTTTTTGTTTTGTTATTATTTTTTTTTACTACTACTTACTTATCGTCGAGTTAGATTTTTACCTTTTTACACCAGAGTTAGATTTAATATGAGGTTTAGGAGTTAGTAAAGCGAAAAAAAAAAAAAAAAAGAAAAGAAAAGAAAAAATTAAAGTCTGTAAAAAAGCAATAAGATGCACTATTTAATCCAAGTTTTGTTAAGCAAAAATTTTTACGGATAAAAAAAATAGACGGTGCGCTATGTCACCGTATTATCATCGTAAAAATGGGCTGATAAAAAGCGCAAAATTGTTCTTCTGCAATGTATTTACGATTAAGAATATGCGAGTAGAGTTTCAGAAGATTACACTGGCTTTCTCTTTGATTTGATTGTTTTTGGGTTTTTTCCACAGAAACATTTTCTCTTCAATCCGCGTTAATTTTCGCTAATGAATTTGTCCGCGGTATCATTAAAATTGTTCCGCTAATGTAAGGAACATTAACAGATTATGTTTATTGAAATATTTTCTTTAAAGATGATTCTAATTCTACTCAAATTCAAATAAACTCAGATTTTGGAAGTTTTTTTCCCCTCCGAACTTCTTGTTGAAAAGAGGAACTATCAAATTCCGCGAAGTCGAAGGCTTTATTAAATTGCCAGTTCTTTGCCTTTTAAGTATTTTTGTCTTTAAAAGGAAAAAATCGAGCAAATGCATTTATCTTTTAAAAAAAGAGAGAGAGAGAAAGATATCGCCGTTAGTAATATTTTTCTTTTTCTCTTTTATTAGGATTAAATTTAATTTTCTAAGAATTTAGTTGTAGATTCTTTTAGATGTGATTTTTGTAAACTTATTCAGACATTCAGAATTAAATATGTACTTTGAAAAGTTGACTGAACATAAAAGTAATTTTCCTTCTACAATAACTTTATGAACATTCTCTACATTTATTACTCTAACTGTTTATGCGGAAGGGACTATTTATCTACATTAAACTCTCTATTAAAGAAAAGCACGAGCATTAACAAAGAGTTGTTCATTTTTTATTAAAAAATATTATAAATTTATAAGAATAACGACTAAAAATATTTATTTCGTTCCATTTATATGCATGTAAGGTCGTAAGAATCTATTCTAGTTCTTTCAATGAAATTTATTAAAAATGTTATTTAGAGTTTATCGTCTAAATAAGCAAATATTTTATGTATTTTATTTCAGTTTAACAACAGTTGATTGTTGCATTCATCATGTTTTTAAATAAGCAGTTCATTGTTGTTATGCGATAAGAAATGTAAAGATTTAGTATTGTTTAATATGTGATTTAAAATGATTAAATAATTATATGCAACATTTTTTTCTAGTTAAATCATTGCTCGAAACTAAATACATCTTAATTATCTAGAATAACAATAGTACACATAAATAAAATCACAGTAAATGAAAACGTAGATAAATAAAATCACAAAATTTCTTACGATCCTGATATTTAAAATTTTAAAAAAAATTTTAATATTACGATTTGCGTATTAAAAACATTAAGAAATATAAAGCTTCTATTGATTTGGTTACCAACAAACTTAACTTTTGGATTAAAAATTTAAACATATGCATTTCTACATCAACACATTATAAATTGACAGGTTAAATTATTATTCTATTCAGCTGTTATTCTCAGAGATAATTTGTGAACACGAATTTCCTTCCTTTTCCAATCAGATTAGAATAACATTTGGAATCGTCGAATGACATCATATATGAGTTAAGAATAGCTGTGAGTAAATTTAGATTCTAGAAGGAAAAAAACTGCTTTAAAAAACATTGCAAAAAGGTCCAAAATTTTTGTATTAAGTAAAAAAAAATGTCTTATATTATTTATTTATTTATCCCATAATTAAAATAGCATTTGATACACGTTTTCTCAATTGTCTTGGTTAGCGGAAGATTATTTATTTCTCATTATTAATTTTAAACTATTCAAAATAATGCTTTATCACAAATATTTCATTACAGAACATTGGTTTTTTTTTTTATTAATAAAATGTTTATACACGCACTCACAATTATGAAAATATCAGTAATAGTTCGATTAAATATAAATAAATGCGATCTCCAATCTATTTGGTATATTTAGATGAGTACAAATTTTCTACTTTTTTTTTTTTTTTTTTACAAATGGCAGCTCATTATTATTTATTTTTTTTATCATCTATGAGTATAATTTTTTCTAACTCTAAAGAAAATTTGAAATGAAAATGTATTTTTATTTCATAAAATTTTGTTTTTTGAAAATTTTTATTTTAAAAAAATTATGAAATGAAAAGGAAAAAAAATCTTCAAAAATTCCGAACAAAATTTGTTTTACATGTTGGTTTTTGCGGATATGGGGCGCAAGTCTCTTCGGACATTCAATCACATTGAAACTGCTTAGGGAAAAAATGTAAAGTGTGAATAAAGAAAATTACATAGTAATGTACAATTGTACACAGAGCATTAAAGGATATGGTATTTTTTGGCTTAGAAAGTGATTCTCATAATCAAACTGATTTTTTAACTGATATGACTGTGATTATCATATTTAGACGAGTACAAATTTTCTATTTTTTTACTCTATGAAAGTCGCGCATTATTTTTATTTCTGGAGATAATTTCTTCTAGTCGCAAAGAACATTTGAAAAATTTATTAAGTAAAAAACTCAAAAAAATTCTTCAAACAAAATTTGTTTTACATGTTGGTTTTTCGGATATGTGGTGCATGTATCTTCGGAGGTTCAGTCATTTTTAAGTTGCGTAGGAAAAAAAGTAATGGGTAAATAGAGGAAGTTGTGTATACACACAACCTTAAGAGAAAGGACACTGTTTGGGTTAAGATGTGGTTCTCACAATCCAACTAATATATTTTTGAGCAGGAGAACCGGGAATTCAGACCCAGGAGGAAAAAATAAAGAGCTTGGAAGTGGTGGGGATATAGGGAGTTCTCTATTGGCCGGTTAGTGAGGAGTTTCGTGCGAACTGTTGCGTCTTGATTAACTCCGTATCTTTCTTATTCGCCAAGTTGAAATGTTTTATGAGGATTTTTATTAAAAGATTTGCAAATTTTTATCCGCACTTAAACGAAAAGACGAGGTAGTTTGGGCGCTGAGCTACGTTTTAATTTGCAACTGTTTTATGAATTCCGTGTTGGATAGCGCGGGAACTGGAACACCTGGGAACCAAGAGCAGTTTAGCCGGAATAATTAAACTCCTGTTTTGTTCGTCTTTAGACGAAACAAGAAGAGGAGTGCGATCCGCCTGCACACAAAACGCTTTTATTACGGCATTTTTCTACCGCTCGTCTCCGAAGGAGAGCTGAACAGATATTTTTGGCTTCTGATTAAGATAATCAACATCACGATAATGGGCAGCGTAATTAAGCCACCCCCCTAGACGCCCCCTCTTTTTGAAATAATCAGCTTGCGCCAGGGCCTCGTGTTTGCGTTTTTAATTGGCCTGTTTCTTGGCTGCGTAATTAGGAAAAGCACTAATGTCGCAGCACGTGTTGGGAACACAGTTGCTGGGGGTTTTTGGAAACTTTGCCCCAAGTAATTATTTTCATTTTTATAAAATAAAAGATCGCCCGGGTGGTAAAAATTTCTCTCTCTCTCTCTCTTTCCTTCTTTCACCCTCTCACTCTCTCCCTTTCTTATTATTATACGTAAGGTCTTGTAAACTTTTCTAAACGGATCCAGAAATTAACTCCCCTAAAATCTCCATAATTCCTATTAGCTTAAAAAGAGGTTTTAAGGGCATTTTTACAATTGTCCCACCGCTAAGTCAAAGAATTTTCACATGCTTTTGATTTATCGACAGGTATCAAGAAATTGAGTATACAACTACTCAACGAACTTCTTCTCTTCTTTCCTCCAGAAGCAAGTAGCTAAGGTAAACCTTACTTAATAAGTGAAATTTTCAGAAAGAATTCTTGAAAGGAGAGAAGCCGTTTAAAAGCAGTCAGATTTTTGTTATGGATCTCATTGAAAAGTTACATTAAGGAAAGTTTGAAAAAGTCTTGATCCTTCTAAGAATCGTTGATGCGAGTCCATAAACCTTCTCTTAATGCTTAACGTGATGTGTTCTGAAGCAACTTGCTTTCTTCATGCGTTATTTGAAAATTTAAATCCTGCACAAAAAAATATTTAATCATTTAGTGACTGACAGGGTATTTAAAGTGATGGATAGTCAGTATTTTTAAGAAACAGAATAAGTGAATTATTTTAAATTATTCAAATGATCTTGTCTTCAAGATTATATCGTCTGAAATATTTCGTAAATTTTTAATTTACGGTGTCAAAAAATATTTAAAGAACATTTATATATAAATATAGAGCATGTCCAACCTCGCTAGCTTCATTTTCAGTTTTAGCAACAATGACAACCAGTGATCCTGAAGCCGTCAAATTTTATACTAATATTTTTCACATCATAGAATAATTATGAATGAAAAGAAAAGAAAAGTGTCAAAGCAACAACCAAGTCAACGCCTAACAATTTTGCATTTATTATTGTACAAAAATTTTGATATCATTTTAAAAGATATTCAATGCATTATTCTGAGTTAACGATTGATAATTTACTCTGCAAGACGTTGCTTGTCAGTTTGTTTACTTTATGATCATGATCCAGACATACTTGGTCTTTCAGAAGACTCAATTATTAAAAATACTTGGATTAGAATCTGGTTTTAGAAACTAATTTATCTGTCTTCACTGAACTTCTGCTTCCTCAGTACTTAAAATAGTTAAATTGTTCTGTTAAGATGAGACGCTCAATCTATCATTAACACCTCATTGTAATAAAATTGATTCTACAAATTCAAAAAATTTCCAATTTCTGGCATTTTTTTCTCGCTTTTATTGCTCGACGTTTGTGCTCACGCGAAAGAAAAAATATGTAACTAATATTTTCAATAACATTACCTTAACCTAAGTATAATTTGTAAATTTTTTTTTGACGCATTTGTATTCTCTATGGCTTCAAACATATACGAGGATATTTCGTATATGTTTGAAGCATTCGTATTCCAAAATTCCGTCGCATAACTTATCCGGTCGATGAGACCGTCTTTGTCTTACTTCGAAAAGATTCACCGGAGGCAACCCATTATTTTGATTAATGCTTCGTTGTCAATGTATAATGATAAATCCGGTCTAATCGATGGTGACAACACGACGCAGAATGGCGATGACAACTCGACACGGTTGCAATCCAATTTTAATATGTCAACAAGTGGCTGCAAAATCAAAACTATCCTATGGATTCATGTTAAATTTGTTTTGACTCCGTTTAATGCATGGCAGAACAGAATGATAACACATATATATATTTTAGTAATCCCATCTGTTTTCAAAAAAACAGGTATTCTTTGAATCATCCTCAGATATTGAACTGTGTAGTATCAGAACTTATTTCTCCTAGAGATGCTGAATGGAGTTTAATTTTTTAATCCCTCATTATAAATTATATGCATAACGCGGGACATTTTGTAATCCCAATGAATTACAAAAATTCTCTTTTCAGTATTAATCATTGTAAATGTAAACAAAATGTATGAACTGAAAAATTCACCGCAATTCTAATAATCGGGAAATGATTCATATGCCTGTCATTAAACTAACTTGAGATACAAAAATTGGGAATAATTAAATACTTTAGTATAATGAATGTAAATGGCTAGAATCCGAAAGCCATTTAATTGTGAATCGCTTTATAATTATATTAGTTCGAAATATCTTGCTTCAATTGTAATGCACAATGCAACCGTGAAGTAAATTAATTTAATTTACATGTCAGTAGAACCATTTGCATTTGTTATTTTACATCGAATTTTCGCATTCAGTCTTTGTTTGTTAATTTGTGTTTTACCCTCGAAGGAAGCTCAAAGAAAGGTGTATTTTAATGATATACAGTCTATGATGCATCTTAACACCTTTGTAATCTTTAAGATTCTACTTTCTTCGCTTCATGTATCTTTATTATTACTACGCATGTTATAAGAATAAAATATTTTAATGAGCTCATCTTAATGTATTGAACTCTGGTGATTTCAAAAGTTTGTTTTTTGTTAATATTGATTACATCAACAGAGGCTCATTGATTATTATCCAAGTATTAAAAATAATTTTTCACTTTTAAAAAACTTTTAGGCTATGTTGAAAATGAATATTCAAAATACTAATTAAATTTGATAAGAATTTATATAAATTTTTTATTCACATCTAATTTGATTAGTTTTTAAATTGGTTTTCAGATTCAGGAAACAATAATAATTCTTACTTAAATTCATAAAAATAATCGAGGATGAATAGAAATTGTAACGTTCAGATATCTATTTACTTTATATTAAATATGTTCATCATTATTAAACTCAATGTATAAATTTAAAAATCTAAAAATGTATAATTTATTATTATGTTTATCTATTTATTTGTTTATTTTTAAAAGTTTAAATATTTATTTTGTTTCCAAATGTACTAAACTGGTTTAATTCACTTCAGTTCAGTTTTCTTATTGTTAACTGCATAATAAATTATTATGGAATGATAATTATTCTAATTATTAGTAAGATAATTTAAAGTATCTGAATCCAATTGTACATGAAAAGTTTTTGTGTCAAATGATTTCTGAATAAGAGAGAAATAGTTTCATAAATTTAAAATTAAAAAAAATATATCTCATTGAATCTTAAATAATTAACTTAATTCGCTTGCTATTTGCCTGTGGGTAACTCATGTTAAATATATCTGTTATTTAATTATTAGAAAACTTCTTTTCCAGTAGCTTTAAGTAAGTAATTATTCTCATAATAATTATTGAATTTTAATACACACACACACACATATAATAATATATAAATATATAATTAGAAAACTCTCATACCTAGCACATACTCAAGGTTATTCGTATGTTTTGTCCCAATAATATGTAATGCATTATTGGTTGATTGTTTATTAACGTTACACTGAGAAGAAACACGAGGGCTAAGGATGGAGGACTTGGAACCTCGCCTGATTTAACTTGCATCAGCCCCCTATACTGCAGGTATTTAATGGAGATAGGCCTCGAACCCTCGACGGAAACAATGTCAGCCGCCTGTTTGCGAGCATGACCCCTAGGCTTTTGATGACGGACCTCGTAATTTTGAACCTCGGTCAAATGACAAGGGCGCCTCTCCAAACTTCCACACCTCAATAACGGGAGAACTTGAAACCTAAACAGATTTAATGTGCATTAACCCCTGTAGACACATACGGTGGGTATTTAGTGGCATCAGGATTCAAACTCAGGCTCACAGAAACAAGTCCGGCAGCGAGTTCACGACTATGATGATTAGTCCATCGCAGCCATTTATATAGCATTTAATTACCATTTACTATCTAAATATCGCATAAGTATTAAAAACAAAAGGTACATATAGTTATTTTGTTTTAAGTTTTTATTCCCTTCTTTCATAAGCAGATCACTGATTAGAAATTAAGAAAAATAAATATTAATTATTTTGTAGAAAAAATGTCTTACAAAAAATTAAATTATTCCCTTTTAATAATTTTAACGCCCTCGTTTCCCAATACATTCCCCCCCTTTTTTTTTTCTTTGTGTCAGCTTGTACAATTTACGTTTGTAATTCTTTTTTTCGTTACATTTATCTTAGTGTTCATCTAAGGCCTTCCATCTCAGTTGCTATTTAATGGCTAGAGTTTACAAAATATTTCTAGTTCTAAAAAAATTATTGAATTTGTATCTTCTTTTTTTTTATTTTCAGTACTTTTATTTAAATTTATTTTATTTATTTTTCCATTTGTTTATTTATTTATTCATTTTACTATCATTTTTTTTTTTTTTTAATTTATTTTTTTCCCTTATTTTTTAATTTTATTCGTATGATTTTTTTAAAAATTCATTTTATTTTATTTTTTTAAAATTTATTAACTTTTTTATTTATTTTTTGTCATTCTTATTCACCCTTTCTTACCGATAAATATCAATAAAACTAATGCTAATTTATTATAGTATGAATATATAGAAATTGTCCTTTCTCCGTTTTTTCTTTTTCCGTTTTAAACTTGTCCAACTTGGTGGAGGGACACCCCCACCGCAATTTGTTTCCTTCCATAAGAACATTAGTTTTTTTATAAAGCATTTTAACATTTTTAATATTGTCTTTTTTATTAATTATTGTATTTTTTCCATTTGTTTTTTTATGTGTGTATGTTTTTTTTTTTTTAATTTTTTGGAATATTTTTAATAAATTCTTAGCGTAGCATAGCCAAATTTGGCTCTTGCGCCATTTAACCCAACAGTTGCTAACACACACACATTTTTGAACTTTTAATCTTAGGCAAACCATCGAAATCAATAAAAAATTAATAATTTCATTTCAATGTGCGTATAGGATGGTTACCATTTTCCATCATGGTACCTAAATCCTACTAGCGATCAAAATGGGAAGTTAACATTAATTTCCTTGTTCCCGCCAAACTCCATTGATTTCTTGAACTCCAAATCTTAGACAATCCATCGATACCAATTGCCTGAGATAAGAAAGTCACGTCTAACACGCGCCAGCTGCCGGGCGCAGGTGCTGGTCTGCAAAGCCTTCGTGCTCGGAAGCGCTATACAGATAGCATCGAGTCCAATTTTTGGCTTTTCCACAGCTTCCTCCGGACGATTACGGAGGCCGCCTATAAACTTGGAAACAATCGCTTTCCCACGGCACTAACGTATTGGAATGCTTTCGGGGTTTTTTTTTTTTTTTTTTCTAATCACACTTACTACAAGACTCATAAAAAGAAAATCGGGCCTCTTAATGACATCAACCTCTTTCTTAATCCCTCGTTTCTATTATATTTTACCGAACCCCTGGTAGTATCACAAATTAATAATTCGCCTATCATAAAGATACTACTGTGAGGAAGGAATAGGTATCTTTTCGGATGTTCTGGGAAGTGGTATGATTAGATGCAATCTAAATGATGATGGCCGAGTGAAATGTCACTTGAACGCGAGAAAATACCAGCTTTCTTAAGAGTTAATTTGTATTTTTATTGGAGTCATTTATCTCTATTACTGAAACAGATGCTATAGGACCTTCACACAATTATAGTTGCTGCAGGTTGAATAAAACAGTCCTTTCTGTAGATTTTGGTTGTGGCACATTTCTTAAACACCGTTCTTATTAAGTGAGGATTAATACTAATTGATACCCTTAATAAACTCATTGCTGAAATATTCGAGTGCAAAATTTATTTGGTGACGTTTATTTAATTGTAATAAATAACTGGGTAAGCCATTGTTAAAATATGAAATTACTTTGCTTTGGTAAATATTTTGAGAAGTAATGCGCATTGTTACATATACATGCATAGTTTGCACATTAAATTGCACTCGCATATTATAAAATTTTATTTCTCATAATGAATAATAAAGCAGACTGGAAGAGTTGGAAGTTTTTATTATGGATAATGTAGTGAAATGTATATCGAATTTTCAAATATTTTGTAATAAAACTCTAATAAATATGTAACACTATGTTGCCTATTAGCTATAAGAATCTTGTTGGTGATCAAATAAAATGAAGACAAGACAAATCTTGATATTTATAGACTTCTTACGATTATTTTAGATAAATAAAATGTCGTTGCAATTATAATATAGTTTGGGGCCCCCCTTAAATAGAGCAAACAGCTCCTCCTCGGAAATGAATAATGAAATTGAACACATATTCTAATTAGCAATGAAGCCAAAAAGTTGCGTGTTTAAAGATTTCAGGCTCATTTTATAACATATTTTAACAAATTCAACGCAAGACCTTACCTTATCAATGAATAATCAAATTTACGATTATTAATTTCACTTCTTTTCTTTGAGCATCGTTTTTATAAATCTGTTTCAAATTCTATTCATTGGACTTGTTTTCATTAAAATGACTCAATTTAGTGATTTGATGAATTAAATATGTTATTTTCAGCGTAATCTGTACTGTTTATCTTTCAGCATTTAAAAATTAAACTTAGATCACATAGATTTCAATTATAAACATAGATGATTCTACTTTAAACTTCATAATAATTGATTTTTATGATTATAAACAAGTCTTGAATATGCTTTAAGATACTACCTTACGTAATTTTTAAATTATTTCCCTCATTGAATACATTTCAAAGAGTTTCATTTCAACAATCAACTGTTGAATCTGTAAGTGTCCTTCAAGTATTCCGCAGACCTTGGGCAAGCACTCCAATCCATATATTACGATGTATTCATAATAAAACCATATCGGTTAAAGCTTTCCCATGATGTGCATAAAAAATAATCTATGGGTCGTAAAAAACGATTAATAAAAGCGATTTTAGTAGGTCACACACCTTTCTCCCCAACCAATCCACTACCACCCACTTTCTCACGCCAATATTCATGCCGACCTGTACCACCAATAGAATAGGCAATTCGAAAGTGTTCGTTAGCGATCGGGAAAAGTTTTGGGGGCTCTTTTCAGGTAGTTCGAATATTCGAAAGTAATCGTAAATGACTGGGAGAAGTTTTGAGGATTCTTCCAGAAATCCTATTAACTGCTGAAGTACATACCTGCATTTCGAAGCAATTTATTTTGTATCGAATGTAAACTTTTATTAAATCAGCAGTTGTAAGAAGCGAAATTTAGGTTGCATTTTATAGTATTCTCTGAACTAGGATGACTCTGCGTTATTTTGCTTCACTGAGCCGAGTAAAAATGTTTATTATTAATTGAAGTTAATCAACATCAGTTTCATATCATATATTAGGTCAGCCGATTATTTTGAAAGCTAATAATTGCTTTAAATAAATACATATATTTTATTAATCGACTTTTTCTTTGAAAGTATGTAAAATATGTGGCAAATATGATTAAAAGGGGTACAAGGATTTTTATTCTTTATATTATCAGGATTTGTACAGGTGCTAAAATACTATAATTAAAAAGTCAAATAAATTAATAATGTTTTATGTTCTTTAAAGGGGGTCTCAGAATCCTTAAACTTCAAAAGTTTTGATTGTTTGAAAAAAAATAATATTTTAAAGCTCTTTCTTTTCTGAACATTTTAGAGCCAAAACCTTAAAATACTGCCAAAACTTCCTGAGTTATCGAGAAAAAGCTAAACCAAACTTAACTTATTTTTGTTATTTTTCAACTTTAACTTCATTTTTCTCAAAACAAAAAAAATTTAGCTTGCGTGCAGGGTTTCTCAGAGACTATTTATCATATTAGTTTGAAATTTAATACACATGCTCAAAATAAATTTCTTTATGACTCATACATCAGTTTGTTTTTAAATTATTAACCTAAAAATTTTCATAGGAATTTCAATTGAATCTTTTCTTAAAACTTCATATTTTTCTTAACTATTATATTTCAAAAAAGGTTTTTGTTCTCTAATTTTTTACAAAGTATGCATAACTTCAATGAATATTTTTCTACTAGATAATATTACTTTTGTAAACTTTGATCTATATTGTACTTCAGAATCACACACACACAAAATATTGGTTTTCGTAATTTTGAAAAAAAAATTCCAATTTATATTTCTCTGTAAATTTTTTTTTAATATTTTATAAAAATATAAGAAATAATTTTGAATATTATGTGGTAAAAGTTTCAAATTTCTTCTTTGTTTTATTGGTAAGTTATATTGGTTTGAAAAGTGATTTTCCGTACACACGAATTATTGTTAAATAGTCGTGAGATCCTATTTTTTGTATATATTAAATTGAAAAAGATAAGTGTATCAAACTATTTAGATAAGTGTATCAAAGTATCGATATTTTACATCTGTTTTTATTTGTTTATTTTTTATTATTATTATTTTACCTTACATTGAGATTTTGCTTAAATAACAAGCCAATCCCTCTCAAACTTTGACAGTTCTTAATGTGCTAACATATTTTGAAATAATTTCCAATTATCTTAAGTATTTAGAAAAGCATTTGAAAATAATAAAAAACTAACTTTCGTTATAATTATTAAGGTTTGCTGTACTAACAATAATTCATATTACGAAACAAATAATTTAAATTATTTTTATTAAATATTTAATTTGTGGGTATTGTGTACAGCTTTTCAACTGTACATGTAACCTACAACCAACTACTTTTTCCTATATAAATTAAGTACATTGTCTTAGACTTTAAGAACTACTGTAATATAAATGTGACAAAAACATATGAAAATAAGCTATTTTTACAATGAAAGAATTGAATTTGCTTTGTCTGATTAAAATTTTTACAAAACTGTCTTTTGAAATTAGTTAGCAATTTTTCAAAATTGCTACGTGTTTTTGTTGTTATCGTTTGATGTTCCATAAATAAAACAAAACTTTTTTTGTTGCTGATTAGCACAAAATTATTAATTAAGAAAGCACATTTATGATCGTATATTATATTAAAAATATAAACTCTGCATATTTATGATCTTCTATTTCAAAACGAACATGAAACATTTCCTTTTGAGTTAACGCATGATTCGTTATTCTCTTTACAGAACGTATATTGAAGCAGGCAAATCAAACAGAATGTATTGAATTTTTTCTAAAAAAATATCCCTATAGCAGCTGTAAATATTGAACTTGGACCTAGTTTTCTTCAAGGGGTATTTTAAAATAGGTCTGTGATAGCTATCTGAACCGACTTTCGTTCAATATGCTACTTCAGTGGGGAAAAAATTCTGTTATTGAAGAAAAAATAGTCACTTCCGCTAGTTCCTGAAAAAAAACCTTAATAAAATACTAACCCTTTCACCCAAGAAAAGAACATTCTTTCTTCATTGTATTAAAAGTAGGTCACGTGAAAAATTACAAATTCGTCTTTCTATTCTGTATTTTGTTGAAAGTTTTGTCCCTAACCTATAAAAAATGCACCTGTTTTGACCCATATTTGCATTTTACCTTTCTCTTTTGTTGCACTGCATTTCCCTGATGTGCAAAAAATAACGGGTGTAAAAATGGTTGCTTTGCCGTCGTATGTTTTTTCCTATGCCTTTCAATGTTAAGTTATATATTGCTTGCTCTTCATGGATTTTTTGTTCGTGCGTGGGTTTGTTTTTTTAGAGGGGTGGGGGGTGTAGGGAATCATCATTATGACTTGCTTGGGTTTGACTATCTAAATGGTTAATCCTTGAACGACAAAATAATTTGTTATATATAGGTGGGACTTTTTTTGTAATTCATAACACGTATTTTAATATATTTTTCTTTCACCACATCATACCCGTATGTATTATAAAGAAAAGATTATTTATACCTTTTATTTATTGCTGTTATTAATTTTCATCTTTGAAATCTAAAAGGTTTCCTAAAAATTACTATAAATTGTGATTTAAATATGTATTTTTGTATTTCTTAGAAAGACATCATGTTACTTCTACAATTATTACAACTTCATCTCGTCTTTCTATTCTGTGTTTGGGTGAAAGTTTTGTCCCTAACTAATAAAAAATGCACATGTTTTGACCCATATTTACCTTTTTATCTTTGTCTTTTGTTACACTGCATCCCCCTGATGTGCAGGGGAAAAAAATATATGAATTATATTTAGCTTGCTCTTCACGGAATTTTTGGTCGTGGTTTTTTTTTTCGGGGTGGGGGGGAGTGAAGGAAGTATAGGAAATCATCATAATGACTTGTTTGGGTTTGACTGTATAAACGATTAATTCTTGTATGACAAAATAATTTGCAATATGTTGGTGCGACTTTTTTTCTTATTTCTAACACTTATTACGCATATTTTAATACCATGTTCTACTTTCACTACAGCATACTTCTGTATGTAATATTAAGAAAAAAGGTTACATACAGAATCTATTAAGAATCTATTATTTTATTCTTCATTGCTGTTATTGATTCCCATATTTGAAATTCAAAGTATTCCAGAAAATTGCTGTAAATTGCGCTTTTAAGTTATTTTTGTATTTCTTAAAAACACATTCTGTTTCTTCTGTATTTGTTACAGCTTTATTGTATTTCTAATTCTGTATTTCACTGGAAAGTTTTGCTAAACCTATAAAAATGCACCAGTTTTGAAACATATTTGCATTTTACCTTTCTCTTTTGTTGCACTGCATTTCTCTGAGGAGCGAAAAATAACAAGGTGTAAAAATGACTGATTTACTGTCGTGTTTTTTACTATTCCTTTTCTTGTTAAGTTATATATATATATATCGTTTGCTCTTCATTGATAAGTTTATGATCGGTTTTTTTTTTTTTTTTTTTTTTTGGGGAGGGATTGGGTGGTGGAAATCATCATTATGAATAGTTTTGGTTTGAATATTTAAATAGTCCATTCTTGTACGACAAAAAAAAGTTGCACGTTAGCGCGTCTTTTTTCTGATTCTTATTCATAACACGTTCTACACATATTTTAGTGCTGCAATAGTCACGTCTCTAAGAGATGCATTAGTGGCCATCTCGTATGTGTGGACTACACAATTTACTTTTTACTATTTGATGTAATTAACTTCTGGTTATGGAGTGAATTCGTACTTAAAACTCAGAATAGAACATTTAACTTAGAAAGAAACTCTTATTTATTATATAAATAAATAAACCCATTTCTCTGAAACGATATTTACGCCACGTGTTCTATCAATAGCCTGTCGCGATAATAAAAAAAACCATGTATCTGTGAGATCTGATGCGACCATTGTAGTGTTTATGTCACATATTATTTTCACCTCAGCAAAACTATATGTAATATAAAGAAAAGATTATTATTAATCATTTTATATTCATTTCTGTTATCTTTGAAATTTAAGGTGTCTGTAAAAACTATAAATTGTACTTTGAAGCTATTTTTATACCTCTTAGATACACATTCTGTTATTCTTTAGCATTCAGATATTTTGCAGTATCTGAGTTACTGTTTCTGTCCTTGCAATTGACATTTATGGTTGCAATAATAAATCAGGAACTTCACCTATACATCAGAGCGATAACCCAAAGAAAGAGAAATGTAAATAGCCCTATAGCCTACGAGAAAGTATGCAAGACAAAACACTTTAACTTTGAACATTTTTTGAATGAATTTTATGGAGATAAACTGCGCTCCTTTTTTAAAAAATTGATCATTATTTTTTTATAAAAACCCGAAAAAAGGAATTTGTGTTATTTAATCACAAAATTTTATGAATTGTGTTGTACGGTCAAAATATTTATTATCTATTTACTGCAGAAGAAAGTTTAAATATTATGTTCTTGATGCTTTTCTGTTTCAAAAATACTTCTTTAGAATTTCAGAAGAATCTTCTAATTGATTTCTGCGTTTTCCGTAGGTTTTTGTGGCGCTTACGCAAAAGGTAGTCATAACGGAAATTAAATCACGTACTTCTATTACCTGAGCCATTAAACTAGCAATTAAATTGTTCTAGTGAAAGTATTAACTACTTAAAATCATACGAAAACTAATCATTTCGTGGAATTTTCAATAACGAAAAAGGACTCAAAAGAAAGATTTGAAATGTTATTCATCACAAAAAAAGCGCTGATCTTTCTTCTAAAAAGTATCCATACCAATACGGGAAGATTTTAAAACATAACATCGCCGTAAGCGCCAAAAAAACGGAGGAGAGGGAGGAGTACGCATGTATTTACCCACACAGGGTGGAGCAACAAATGCGGAAAACGGTAGCACTTGTAAGAAATGAATACACAAACGTCTTGAATAATCCCTGGAAGTATGCATATACTCTACAGTTTTTTTCCCCCTTTCTTTCAAGTCAGGTCTGATGTGAGTAGAGAGCGGCTGAAGATTTTCTTGTTCCATGGAAGTCAATTACTATAGAAAGCTCGTCCTTCATCCGAGAACAGTAATTGTGTTGGAAGATTCCTATCTGCGTCCCAGACAAGTGGCAGTTTAAATTTCAAGCACTCGCCGTGCGTACTCGACGCCATCAAAGAAATAACTCCAGGTTGTCCACATGGACGCATTGTTTGGGAAAATGCCCTTTTTTTTGAGTTTTCTTCTTACAATGGGTGGTAGCTGAGAAATCTGAAGGGGGCAGCCGGCTAGAAAAATGTGCGGCCCCAAATAACAACATGAAGCCAAAAAAAAGTTTATCTTGCCTCAGAGAGAAAATAAAAGCTTCTTGTCGAGAGGAAGGGGAGCGAAAATTTGCACACGGTTGTTTCTCTTAAAGTGTAAGTCCAGGAAGAAAGATGATGATCCTTCAAAAACAATGGCTCTTTCCTGCTTCCAACAAAGCATTGTATGGTAGCTTTGTTCGACGAAGGAGCAATCCTGCCTTCTCACAAAAGATAACTCTGGGACATTTTCCCGCCCTTCAAAAATATCACCAATTCACTTATACCCTCACCACCCCTGTAACAGACCATCTCGATAGATGGAGGGAGGTAGATTTTATTTGTCTAGTTTTTAAAACGCTTTCCGCAGGGCTTTCTAACTTGATTACGAATGTTAGTTGCAGGATTACTTGTTACAACAAGACACTACTTGTTACGGACTAGACTTATAAATCCTTTGAAATTCTTTTCGTTGTTGGGGCAACAAAGCTCCTTTTGATTTTTTCCCCTTATTCGATTTTTTTTTATGAATCTTTTTATAAGTCTTGTAATTCACGAGCAAAACTGTCTATTAGAATTGGTATAAGCAAAAAGAATAATGCTTCTTTGGCACAGGCACATAAATTATGTGTGTTCGACAAAACAATCATTTGTGTAACTTTTTTCCAGAAATTCTGTTGCAGGTTTTGCGTTTTCAAATATGACTCAAAAAACTGTTTTCATTTTAAATGATGAAGTTTAAAACAGCATACTGAAACAAAAATAATAAAACATTTTTCGTTTATGGTTTGAAATATATCAAATATTTTAAAACTTAATCATAACAAGGGTATTTCAAAATATGCACTTGGAGAAAGTTTACTGCGAAACTTGTTAATACAACCAAAATAACATCTCGCTTATTAATATTTTGAAAAAGATTCCTAAGGAAACATTCTCTGGAATTAACATTTATTGTGAGAATTAACTTTGATTATAGTTTGTGGATATGGTTTATTCTGTAAATATAAAATCCTTGAATCTGCGCAAAACTAAAAATGTCAAAATCAGGACAGTTTTCTTAATTCGATATCTAGTAATTTCTATTAATAATTAAAAATTGAAATTGATTAGGAATGAGAACAATAATCTGTAGCATGACATGGCTTCTTTAAAAAAAAGATCAGGGTTTTTTTTTTAAAACTATACATCGATCGTTTAGATATTAATTTATAAATTCCTCTAAAATGCGCAATTTCTCTTGGAAATTAGATATATGAGTATTTAAGCTGTAATAAAATCAACAACGCTTAATATATGTGAAAGATAATGAATTAAGATAGTTTCAATTGAAAATGGGCCATTGTCTAGATTTTTCCATATTAAAACAGCTGTAATATAAAGCCGTTAAACACAAGCCAGTTTAAATATTGAATTCTTGTATTTCCCCCTCTGCTTCATTAAGAACACAAAATTCATTAAATTTTGTGAATATATAAATTTTTTGAAAATATTTGGTTTATAAATGTGCATTAAAACATATCATTGAATTGCGGTTTTTATAAAACTGTAGAATAATGTATATATATTTTTTTATTTGAAACATGATTAGTGACGAGAATTCCATTGTGATTTTTTTCATTAATTATCGAAAGTTTCATTCATACTCATTAAAATAAGTTTTCTTGCGTACTAACTTTTCTGCAACCGTTGATATATATTTTTTCGAAGGGGGGGGGGAGATACTCTTGAGTTTTTGCTCTAAAATGAGAAATGTTTTCCAATTAAATATTTAATTTTTTTTTCATTTATTTTCAATCTCATTTCGAAGTCTTTAGTTCCGAAAAGTTATCTACGCTTTTAGGAATTTTTTTTAGAAATATACAGTTTTAATAAAAGTAGCAAAAGAATAATATTGAAAGAATATTTTTTGTTTAGTTTTTCAGTCGAGAATCATTTTAATAATTAAATTATGGGTGAAATTGAATGTCGGATTGTATTTCATAGTAAATACACATTTTTATCTTCCGACGAATTCATTAAATTTGTTCATTAATTGTTGGGAATAGGTGATTGTAGAGATATTTTGTACTCATTAAATAATTTTTTTAAAAAAGCACTTTTATGAAAAGACGTTGAAATTTCGTTGAAAAAGATATTATATTTTATCTTAATGATGGTATGGTTACAATATTGCACAACTACTTCCCTGGCTACAATTGGCGCGGGATTAACGTCTTAATCAGATTCAGTTTTGACAGTAATGCACTTCAAATTATGTGAAACACAAGTCATTTTTTTAAAAGACAACGAATGTTCAATTGTATAGGGTAGTCGTATCTGAAAAAACTTTAGTTGTGTATCAATAAACGTTGCATTTTTTTTTAATAGCTGATTGTACAAATATCACGACAAAAAAATTGTGGAGTTCCTAACATTATATATTATGAATATATGACATGCAGCAACTATGATTTTTAACTGAACTTTGTCTGGACGCACTTTATCCTTTTAATAAACTGCAATAATTAATTGTAGTTGTATCAAATTCCTGTTGAAACCAATCATTGCAAAAACGCTTCTAATCCCTGTAATTTACATTTTTATTCGTGATTTATTATCTGTCATAAATTTGCATGACTTTTTTCTACACCTACTATGTCAGTATATTTTAACACTGTTTTGAAAAATATTTCTCAAAATGACATTTAAGTAATAATAGTAATTCAACTTCTTTTGTGTTTAGAAAATTTAAATGAAAACTGTACAATTCCGTATTTCGAAATCTTTTTTTTTAATATCCTGATTAGCAAATTCCGTGTTCCTTTTACTTGTATTGTGCTTTGATTATTATTTTTTTAGCTTATTGAGACATCAAACTCCCTTGAAAATTTATCCACGAAAAGTTGGAAAACGTCTTTTGTTTAAAGCATTAATTTAGTAGTGTTAGTATGTTAAAAAATGGAGGTAATTGCCGTAGTTGATTTATTGAACTGCTTAAAATCGGTTAGATGTGACTCATGGTAAGAGTAAGTGGTGATAGGTGTTGAACCCGTAGTATTCGAGAAGTGCCTTTTTGGAAGCAAATGAGTTGGTAAACTAGAACTTTATTATTTAATTCTGAGCAATTCAGGCACACGTTGATAATTATTTGAGAGAGAGATCTTGTGCTTTATCTGAGAAGAAACCTAATAAACAGTAATAGTATTTTTCTGACGTCTCTTCAATTAGAATTGTAACCTTATCGATTTTAAGTCAGATTTACGTAAATGAGGAGGAGCGTTACATACTCCGTATAAAAAAATATTTAAATTTTTTAAAATGATATCTTTTCACGTAAATATTGCTTCAACATTTAAAGTTTTGAATTACCGTTCAAGTAACCTTGAAAATTTATCTAAAATCTATGTTTGAATTAATTGTAGTTTGACGAAAATGTGCTTTGTGATATAAAAAGCAAAATATCTAGATAGAAAAAGCGCCTGCATATATTTATCTGTATAATTTCGAGCTAATTTTACTCTCTGTTTTTTTTTAATACACTTCAAATAAACTTTCGTTTCAATAAAGGAAAACGATGATTTGAGAAAGTATCGGTTTAAATAATATTTAACGTCTTGCACCAGCAATTGTTCTCGAATTCATTAAAAACCACTTTTTATCTTATTCTTCCGTAATATGACAACTTTATTGATTCACTTACTGTAAACACTTGCACATAAACAGCCCTCTTTCAAAAAAAAAAAATCCTTATCCGTACGCCGTTATTCAAGTGCTATCGAATTTCACGATTCTCAAGTATGTCTTTATCAAATCTTCATCAGATTTCCGCTTAATGAATCTTAGTGTTCTTCCGCATGGTTTTGAATCCCCTTTTTCATTGTATTTCTATCTTTTCTCTCGCTGTTCCGTTTTATTCCCACCTAACATTTACTTACGAACGAGCAACAAAGCTCATCGCCTTCGATATCAATTAACCGACACATCCGCTTACCGAATTCTCCCGTGCAACGTATTCTTTTTCTGCCACCGTCTAGCTTTTCATTCTTCGTCGCTCGCATGCCCGCTTTATTGGCAATAAATAGCTTCACGTAATAACTTTTAACTCGCTTCTCCAGCTAGTTAATCTGGGTAAACAGAGTTTTCCTCGTATATTCATGTCAGCAGAACAAAACGCCTCAACGATTGGAGCAAACAAATTACACATTGACAAATCAGAAACAAAACCGCTTTGCCTCGCGACGGGTCTTATTCTCTTTCATTGACTGTTCGGGTCGCTTCATTTTCATATCGCCTGTCTGACAAACAGCTGTTGCTGCCTAAAAGCTTTTCCGAGATCCTTTCCCCAAGAGACACCCTCTGCCATTATCAGATACACTGTGTAGCAATTTGCTATTTACCTTCCCAAATAGGCGATAACCTTTCCAACAAGACGCCTTCTTAGTTTTATCGCTTTTTAAAAACCTGACTCGTACGGATGGGGTTTCTAATGGTTTAGTTCGCCATTTGCCCCGATTTTTGCTATCTCCTTTTTCGTTCCGGGAAGCCTGGTGAATTGTGTTACTTTGTCGGCATCTTCTTGATGATCAAGTCTCTTTCTGGTGTTTGTCTTGCAAATTGTTAGACGTTAGTTTACTGTCGGAATGTTGAGAGATACACATTGATTTTAATTATTTTTAATCTGTATTGCGTTTCTATGTATGACTTACGTTATATGTATTCTTTATTTTTAACAATTCATTTATGAATAATTATTTGTGAGTAAATTTAACATCTTAAGTTTTATACATTCATAGCATTAAACGCTTAAAAATTGTTCAATTGTTGGGTATTGACTGTATCTTAATTTTTTTCAAATGTAATACTTATAAGTGTTTTTCATACGTCTTTATTAACGGAAGCTAAGGTGTAAGAAAAAATTAGTGTTAATCGAATAAATAATCGTAATTAATGCTTTTATATTTCCTAAATACTTATATATTTGCAGATGGATGGATGAAAACATAGGAAACACACAAGCGTGCGAATTTTCAGAACAAAAAAAATTTTTTTTTCATTCAAAATTTGAAACGAAATAATTATTAAGAGTATCATAGCAGATATTATTTATATGTGAGAGAACAATCATATTAAAAAACAAAAGAAAAAAAATCGCTAAAAAATTTTACCAACAAAATTCATAAATATTTATACATCTGTAGGTTGATATATAAAAAAACTTAGAGATAAAAAAAAAAAAAAAAAAAAAACTAGGAATTTTCAGATTGAAAAAAAACTTTCATTTAAAATTTGAAATAAAATTGGTAATAGGTCTCATGATAGATATTATTACTTAATATTAAAGAACAATCATTTAAGAAACGAAAGAACAAAATTACTAAAAAATGTTACCAATAACAAACATAACATAAATTGTTAACCAACATAAATTGTTAAAACACGGAATTATGATATATTTGTCTGAAAAGTTCTTAAAGATTTTAATTTTGCTGAGAAATTAATCTTTCAAATAATTATTTTTAATGTAATTTTTGTTATGGAATGTGATAAGTAACAATCACCATCTTATGCATGAAAAAAAAGAGGTCTAACAATTAAGATCATTGTAAACAATTATCATCAATATTTATGAAGTTACAATTCACCTACTAGGAATTTAATCTCAAATAATAATACAAAAATATACATCTAAAAAATTTAAGTTTTTATTTTTCAAAGTTCATAAAGATAAAGAAAGAAGAATTCTCAATCCTCATTCAAAAAAGAATTTTTATCGTGTGATTCACAATCAATTGCAATGAAACAGTTTTTGTGTTAGCAATTTTTATTGCAAGTTGTTTCTGTTTTCCATATTTATTCTCCGTTTAAAAATAAAATTTTATCTATAATTTTTTTAATTAATTAGTTGGTTTTTTTTTTTTTTTTTTTTTTTTTTTTTTTTTTTTTTTTTTTTTTTAATTTTAGTTGTGTGAATGACAAAAAGTCCTCTAAAAATTATACAACTACCTATCAATTTAATGAAATGTGAACTTAAAGAATTCCAGTTCCAAAAAAAAAATCAGTTTAAAGTTATTGTGCATCTGTAAAAACTTATATTATGACTTAATGGATAACTTAAACAAGCAAAACACACACACACTTTTTACTAAGGTTTGAATTCTAGAGAGAAAATACCTTTATTGAATGAAAGCAATAAGCCAAATTATATTTCTAAATGAAAATTATAAAAGTCATCATATAATTTAAGTCTTCATGTATGCATACGTATAAATAATTAAATTTTATTACACTTGTAAAAATCAGGGCTATAATTATGAACTTCTTATATACCTAAATATGCGTTGAATGAGAAATGACATTTAATGAAGTTTAAAATATATTATTATAGGCGCCAAATTAATCCCTAAGTGTTGCTCAAATTATTGCATTTGTTAAAATGTGAAGCGAGAACATAAGCCTCATTCTATTAAATGTATTAACATTTCATTCATTGTCATCCTTTTAACTGTTAGCGGTTAAATTCATTCAGGAGAGCTAATCTTTTAAAACAGATTTTGATTGACGAGTATTCATTTGAATTATCAGTCTTTTCGATGTATTAGAATCCATAGAATCACACATAGAATTCCGATATTAGTGAACATGTAGAAACGTAATTAACGAAGGGAATGCATAAATATCTACTGTGATATTTAGCTAATCTAAGCTGTAACATTTACTTTTAAATGTCACTAACACAATGAATATATTTTGACTTCCTATTTATTCCAGGAATCCTATTTAAATTGCTATCTCATGCGGAATTTCAATTGAAAAATCGTATAATTTTTAAAAGGGATGAAAAAACTATAAATGATTTTTTTTAAATTCTTTGCTATTCACTGTAATTTCAGTCTTGATTATATTGATTAGTGTTTTAGTACGTTCAAAAAATGTACAATTTTAATGGCCAAAATACTCGAGAATAAGCTATTAATATAACTGCTACGTATATTAGAGTTTTTCTTTACAGTAAACCGTTAACTTTTTTTTTCTTCTTAATTATAAGAAAGCTTTCAAAATTCAGTAGTTTCTATAGAGATATAAATTTAAATTTGCGTAATCAATTGTTTGATAAATATGCTTCCATTAAAAATTATATTTAATTTTTTTTAAAAAAAAAAAAATATTTCTTTTTCCTGTTGGATAGTTCGAAATTTTGCCTGATTTAATAAATCACTTACTCATATGCAGGTAAAATTTAGATGTAGAGCATATTATAGATTGATACATAAATGCGTGGGGATTTTAAGATGATTTTAATCCTCTTTTTTTTTTTTTTATTCGCCTAAATTAATACGGTTTGCTTTTATGAACCCATAGCGTAATTAAAAAAAATTAGAATAAATCTACAATTATCTCTATTAGATCTTTGCACATTACAAAAATAAGGATTTTTCTCTCTTTACTAAAATATCATGATCCTCATCTCTTATTCCTGAGGTATTAGGATTATTCATCCCCATAACATGCTCTTCGGTTATTGAAAGTAAATTGAGTTTTTTTTTAGCTCATCGTCATAATTTTTTTCTCTACCCCTACCCTTCAACACTTTACTTCGATTACTGACATTAAAAATAATAAAGAAAAATATTTGCACTAAATCTAAATTTAAGTAGGGGCTTCAGGCAAACAAACTGCTTTGAACGTGTTTGTGCAGCGCTTAGTAACCTCTTGTGAAAAGCTTTTCAGCTTTTACAAGAAAGGGCAGAGTTTCAAAAAAAAAAAAGGGGAAAAAATTGCCCTAAAGGGTTAGGGGTAGACATGACTTCCCTTCGCTGCAATAATTGTTCTCAATTCTGAAAAGCAGCTGCAAGCGACGGGAAAGACGCCTTTTTCAAATTACGAAAAAATTAAATTGCGTCGAGTGGACTTATAAAAGTCGGCAAAAATTAACTATGGTAAGAGTTGTTTTATTCCGAAATGGCACGGTCTAATTTTACATTTCGATTTGAAATTCGTTTTCTTCTCCTTGATTTGTGTTAGTTTTCAATAACTTTTAGAGAATGGATTGCTGTTATTGACTTTATAGTTAACTCAAATGCGTCCGTGTGTGCGTTGTTTTTCATTTTGTATCTTTAACTAGTACTCTTAACTATTTAACTAAAGCTTGGCAACGAGTGGATGTATTTCTTCTGTTCTAAAGTTAAATTCATTAGCAAAGTCTTTTTTTTTTTTTTTAATTCAGCTAAAAAGTTTATTTAAAATTCGAATGGAAGATAACTATATTAATCAAAAAAATTCATTGCAAAGTAAACTATCGTATATTTAAATTCGAAAGAAATTAAGATTTTTGAAATAAAAACTTAGATAAAATTGCATTTTTATCTAACGACACAAAAATTAAATTCTACATTAAAACTTATTAATCTTATGAAAAACTTCGTTTCCTGCTAGTTTGAAATTATATTGTGTTTCAAAATAAACCATTATTTATTTCATATGTCTGGACAAAAGAGAACTGTCTTAGTTCTTATATTGAATCGACTTAAAATGCAATTAACTTTTTTCGAATTATTTAATTTTAAACTCATTAATGCATCGAGATAAATTAAACGGAAATCTGAAGTTTAAGTGATTGAATATCTTATGCAGAAAATTAAATTTATAAGCATTGGATCTACAAATAATACCTTCTAAACTAAAATTCCTGTTTTAATGAGATATATAAGTAATTATATCATTTTAAAATGCCATCATGTTAAAACTATTTTAAACCCATATTAATAACCATTTTTGCAAAGCTCAAAACACATAGTTTATGAATTCAACTTAAGAAACAAACAAAAAATCCTTTTACAAAGTACAACTTCTATCTACTAGAAACTTCTTGGAATTAAATGTTAATTAAACTTAATTTTAAATTATATACAATCATACTAAAAATTACAATTAATAATTATTAAAAACCAAAAATAAAATAAAATTGTTGGTACAAAAAACTGCAAGTATTACAAAATTAATAGAAACAATTAATAAAAATAAAAAAACGTAAATCATTCAAGTTTAAAAAAATTATCACGATTTAAAACATATAAAATCTTTTAATGTAAAATAGACATAAATTTACTAAAAAACAATGTAAAAGAACATATATTATACATAATGTATTTTATTCAAAACAAAAATAAAACCAATAATATGATTTATAACTAAATGAATAAATACACTTCACCAAAAGAAAGCAAGTCTCAAAAGAAAAAAATCAAGAAAAATTGGAGATAATGTAATTTAAATTCTGTCCCAGACTTAGGACTGAAAATAGTGTATTTGAACTAGTTTCACAGATTCAACCATCTCACATTCAATAATTACATTGTCAATAATGAAAAATTCAAAACCTAACAGTATTGCAACCATAGATAAAAGAAAACAAGAGGAAAAATACATTTAAACATAATAAATAAACATAAACATTAAAATTATGCGACATTTTTTGAAACACATTAAATTTTTTAACTAACTAACTATATATATATTTAAGAGAGAGAGAGGTCATTTGACTGACTACGTTGTAGTCATTCGTTAAAATATAAGTATGATTTTAATTTTAGCTTATTTAACTCTTGTATGAAGCATTACTAGAATTCAAAAGACTACTTAAACATTTTCAATACGCTTTTCAGTGTATCGATGAAAAACCAGTGAAGTTCCGAATTTATAATCTTTAAACTACACAATCCCATTAGAAAAAAAATACCATGCAATTTTGAAGCAAAAGGGAAGTCATCTTTAAAAGTCGAATTATAAAATAAAAGAAAAACCATTTAAGTACAGGCTGTAATCTTTGAATACATTTTTCATACATGAGTTTAAAAAAATGTGCAGAGCCATAATACTTAACATCAGGACAATCCTAATGCTTAATTTGAGGCTTTCCTTCATGTTTTCGAGTCCAGTTTTTTTTTTCTGTCGAGTCTTTGATGTCGTCCGATAGTTCTGTCTGTGCTTAACTGATGTATGATAAATAGCACGCTGCGGCTGTTAGCACTTTTTCTGCATCTGTCGCCAGTCATTCGTCTTTTGAAACGAGAAAATTTGGCGTGCAAAAATAAGAACGCGTCATTTCGAAATAAGATTGCGAGGGAAAATTTATTAATCTTGAGGAGAATCCACGAATCGGAAAAGGAAAAGACTTCAACCCCCGGGACTTGTTCCAGCCGATCTTATCTTTGACTTTTCGGAAAACCGAAGCTCAAAACCCTTAGTATGATTTATTTGCGTTAAAAGCTTTTTTCTAACCTCTTTTCCACCCTTTTAACCCGCCGTAGAAAGCAAACTGCAACAAAATTTATTTATTTTTCCGTAAAGTTTGGGTCCTTTTGGAAAGATACATTTGCTGATGTACACCCAAGTAACTCCGAAGTAAACGTAACAGTAAAAATATTCTGTGTTGATGTGTACAAATTGGGTTTGAACGGTGCCTGAATTTTTTTTCTCCTTCTTTACTAATCAAAGTTACCGTTCATTACGAAGACTAAAGAAAGGAATCCTAATATTTAAAGTCTTACATACGCTAGAGTGGCTCCGGGACTATTTGCATATTGATCTGTAACGGTGCATTAACTGTATCCTTACTCTTTACGCTGTACAGGCTTTGACTGTTTTACCAACATCGTTGGAGGCACTGAGTCAATAGCCTCGGACATGCCGCTCGAAAAAGTTCGCTTGGCTCTGAAAGCGCCGTTGTGACGGAAACTCGTTTTATCTCTCGCACTGGTTTCATCTAGGTTTGGTTAGTTTACTTTAACACCAGAGAGGCTTTGAGCCGCCAAAAAATACCAGCTTTTAAACCCTGAGGATTGCTAATGGAACATTTTCAACTCTTTTGCATTCGAGCCATGCACAGCCTTTGCTAAGAATGATGTTCAATTATTATACATCAAAAGGTTTAAGCCCACAAAAAAAGGGGCGCCTTTTTTTTTTTTTTCTTTGTGAAAATGTGTGCCTTCAGTAATGAAAATTGTCACAAAGTTATATAATTTTTGTAACAATGAAGATTCGAAATAATTGATTTTTTTAAAAAAAATATTTTGTTTCTTCTTATTCTTTTTTTTAAAATAAAGACATTTCAGGAAAGTAATAAACAAAAGCAAAAATGCGGAGATAGAATTTTGAATTCTTCATAACTGAGAAATTATTAATTTGAATATTTAAAAAATTCTCCTAGTTTTAAATGAATTAATATGGTATTTTTAAGGCATTAATACAAGTCTCCATAGATATTTTATATAGTTGTTACATTGATTAAAATACATTAAATTCCAAGCAAAGCCAATTAGATCTGAGATGTTATACTATTTCTCTATTGTAAATGCCTTTTAATTTTTATAAAAATTTTGTGATAAACGATTGCTCATATTATTCTTCTGTAATTTAAGACAGAAAATATAACATTTAGCATTTAATTCAAGTGCTCATTCTAACCATTTAAAAGTTGTTGAATCTCAATTTTATCTGCCAGAAAAAAAATGTGTTGCATCTGGGATACCTATAGATTACAAAACAAGCATATGACTTTCAAAATATACTAAAACTTGTTGACTGTATCATCGGCTTTAATTAGACAATTAAAGAGTCGGTAAAGTAGAAGGGTTAAATTGCTCTTACATCAACATTCCGATATTTATTCTCTCCATAACTTACAGAACTCTCCACCTATTCTAAAAGATTATTGAGAAGAAAATTTCGTAACTGCTGATCTAAAATAACCATTAATTCATAGCTGACTGTGTTAATCCTGTAGTGTCTGAGATTTATACTCTTTCTACTCTTTTCTATTGTTTTGATTTCAGAATTAGCAGTTACAGTTATAATAATTTGACCCTTCATGTGGAGTTGTTAAATCTGCGAAATTCTTGATAGATTCCCTTCATGATAAAAAGAAAAATATGAATTTGATAGTTACTTTTTATGCACGCAGACTGTTTATGTTTTGTTTAGAATGAAATCATCTTACTGTTCACTGAACTTTGTCAATTATAGTTTTTCCCCCCTTCAGTGAAGTCATCCCATTTTTTGCGAGTGTAATAACTCTGTTGGTGCTCTTCTATTATGTTTATACACGTTATAGCTCAGCTGTAGTTATATTGCAAACGTTTATATTACGGGAATGAAAACATTTTGTTTTTTTGAAAAGTCTTAGACGAACACAAATGCTAATGATTAATATTAGTCACTGCGCAACATACAGAGAAAGCTGAAATCCGAAATGTATTTCAAGAATTTAAAAAATCATAAGTACGAAGCTAATGCACACATATACAAACCTTGATTTTTAGAGAATTCACCGCAGCTTCTTTCCGAAACTTCTTAGCTTTTAAATTTATATAAACGAGAAAAAAAATGGAGCAAAATTATATAATCAATTAAATCTTCACTACCAATCAATGACAGTGATTTCTTCCGCTTCATATATAATTCTTTTTTTTTTTTCCTTTTGGTAACTGCATTTTTATAAATTTATAAATTACTACTAAGTATTTGTAATCTCATACACTGCATGTGTGTGTTTTCAGTCGTCACCGTAGGTAACACTCCTAGCTCTTCACTGAAATATACATGTGGGTAACGAAAGTGTATCGTAAAATAGAAAGAAAAAAAAATTTAAACGAAATAATGTCTAAAAAGTGGATCAGCTCCAAATACTTCTTCAAAACTGATAAAATAGAGTAAAGTAAAACTCTGTCCTCTCCCAATCTGAATGAGTTATTTCTATTTTGTGCAATCGAGAAATTATCTAATTATTAGAACTTTCATTCCGTAAAAAAGAACATACAATAATATATATATGTATTCGAAGGAATATGCTTAATTACAGCTGTTAATATTGATTTGCTTGGTTTTAAAAAGCCGTAGATTTAAATTAACCTCAATGTGGAGAAGATAGAGTTCAGCCAGCTATGAGTTCTACAATGAAGGCCTTCGAAAGGTCAACAAACGTTAGGAGAAATGTATAATTCAGGATGGTGACTATGTAAAAAAATCTTCAGAATAATAAATAAAAATTGAGTTTTTATCTCCACTATTTTTTGCAAAAATTAAAACTTTACTATATTAAAAACTTTGCGATACTGCGGGTTTCTTCAATCTATGGCTTCCTGAAACCAAACAAATCAACGTTAATAGCCGTAATTTATAAAATTATGAACATAAGGATCGATTAATATGCAGAATAAGTTTTATCCAGAAATCTGGATTATTTCTTAGTTACAGTTAAAACTTTACGATACCTACTCGAGTATATATATATATATAACGTTCAATGAATAAATAATGGTAGCGTCTTTGATCCTTGTATTCAGATTATTTTTACCCCCCCCCGTGCTCACCTTTTATACCCACAACATTAATTTTCTAATAATAGACTGACTAGTTAATTAGAATGTCCGTCATTCTAAAAACCCAAGGCTTTGTGAATTCGAGTAAGAATCCATAGAAATCTTGGGAGGATTAAATAAGTTAAGTGACTGGAGTGTGTGAATTAAATCTTTCACGGCATATTACTTTACAAATTAATACGATGCAGAATGTAATGCATAAAATTAAATCTCAAATCTGTGATAATTAAATACGCGACTACAAATCTTTATTTCAGTTAACGGAATTAATCAGTCACATTCGCTAGAATGATAGTTAAATATACTTAGAATATTATAAAAAAAATTAAAAAAAAAAACCCTTGAATTTTTTTTTTATCGAATTCTTATTTTTAAAAATATTTTTATTTCGAAAAGGGGTTGTGTGAGGGTTTTTTTTTAAATGTAACTTTTAAAGTGGTTACATTTAGAATAAATACAAATAAATTTGTGATTAAAATAATGATTAAAAATTATTTTTAATGCAGTCTTCGAATTATTAGCTTTGATAATTTTTTATCCTCGAAAATGGCTTTAATTTTCATAATTACAAGATTTTAACATTATCAAGAGCACATTAACTGTTAAAAAATATGTTCTTATTAATGCTGATGTCAAATGAAAACATGAAAAACCGTAACGAAAAAAGTAGTAGTATTTTCAAAATTCTTCATTTCTTTTTTTGAAAAAGTCGTATTGTCTATTTAGTACTTAGATAAATCTTTGTGTCATATAAGGCTTAGAGACTTATGAACAAGTTTTGCTGCAAGTTTGAAAGGGTATCGTAAAGTTTCAATTATTAGTAAAAAGAATCAAGAGTAGAAACTTAATTTGTATTTGTATTCTTGAGACTTCTCTACATAATCACCATCCCGAGTTATTCATTTATCTCGGCCTTTCTTGACCTTTCGAAGTTCATCTTTGTAGGATTCATCGACTGCGTAGAAAACCATTGTTCCACCTCTCGATAGACGTCATTTGACGCCCCGCAATGTTTTTTTTTTTGAGTTCTGGAAATTAAAGATATGTCGCTTGAGGCGAGATCAGGAGAATAGGGTGGATGTGGCGAAATTCTAGTCACATCGCTTCAATTCTTTATCCCTCAACCGCACCTCGAGATGAGTGTTCCGGTGCATTGTTGGCAAGAAAACGGATTTCTTTGGTAATCACAGTTTGCCATTTCTTGATCAGAGCATCACGTTTCATCATCTTTCAGTAGTGTGTAGTAATCTGACCCATCTCCAGATAGTTAGTTGAAATGACTCCCTAACGATTCCAAAACACTGACAGCATGACTTGTTCGGTAGACTTTTACCCCTTAACCTTTTTAGGGGAAGGTGATAGATGTGCTTCCATTTCTTGATCATATCTGAGGTCTTTGGATCATTTTAGTAGATCAAAGATTCATCCACAGTTACCAGGTGATCCAAAAAAAAAGCCTTAGTCTTGCTCCAAAAGATTCAACATCTCCTATGACAGGTCGCGCTGTGTTCGCTTCTGAAAATGAGTCAGTATTCGTGGAACCCAGCCTGCTGACAACTTTTGACATATGCAGTTCTTCGTGAATAATTTTCAACCAACTGCCGTAACTAAGATCAGTCTTATGTAACCTTTCAAATGAAGGAACTTTTAATCACACTGTGATCCTCTATCTTCTCCATACTGCGGGTTACTTCAATCTGCAGCTTCCAGAAACCAAACAAATCAACATTAATAGCTGTAATTTACAACATTATTTATATATAGGTATTAATAAACATGTAAATTAAATGTTATCCAGTAATCTCGGTTATTTCTTAGTAATAATTAAAACCTTACGATACTCCTTCGTATAATAGTTATTTACAATAATTTTTCTCGACGGAAACAATATTTTTATGGTTTATCATCTTCTTAAAATGCGACGTATCCTTGAAAGTGTTAATCGTATCACCTGATATTATCTACTCGTATAAAGAGAAGGTCAGATTGTGACCCCAAATGCATGTGAAGGTTGATAATGAAACTGATATTTCTCACTCGAGACGAATATAACTTCGTAATTGTTACCACAATTAATATCATCAAATTTATTATCGATATAATGTATATTTAAAATGAAAATCCCAGGTACGGTTGAATTTGATTTTCATATAATAGGATTACGCAAAATGTAATTGAAAATAACACTGATTGAATGTTAGGGGGGGGGGGACTCATAATAGTAACATCTCCTCTGATGGATGTTACTATTTCCTATCTTGAATAAATTTGAAGAAGAAACTAGAGCATCATAAAACCCTGAAGATTTTTTTTTTATTATAAAATTTCTTTTAGAATTCATGCTACTTTTATGTATTAAAGAATATTTATAAAAAATAAATTAATCCGAATTAAAAAAAATGGTTATAATACTCATATATTTTTATAGGAATTTCAATGTAAAAAGAAAAAATAATGGCGAATAAAAGAATAACATTACTCTCATAAGTTTAAGAAAAGGAATTAATTTGAGAATTTTTTTTAAAAAAATTTGTTAAAAACATATTTTTTTTTTAAATTTCTTTCCGGATTATTCATCGGAAAGCAGATATAGATAACATCTCCTGTGATCGTGTTTTTTGTTTCTTTTTTGCCTTTTCTTGGGCAGATTAGTTGTCATCCCCGGCTTCACTGGTGAGAAGCGGAAACAGTGCGAACGCAAGAAAAATTCTTCCCAAGTTTCACAGAGAAAATGAAAAATAGAATCGTTGGCGCCATCTATTGAGATTCTAAGATACTAATATAAAGAACTTATCCACTTTTATACTTTAAAAAAACAAAGAAGGTGCATAACACTGAAATTTGGAGAAATTTGTGTTGTTTGCGTTATTAAAATTAATTCAGGCTTGTTTACATGAACGAACTTATCATTCCTTGTATAATAAAATCGAAATGTATAGTTTCATTTCTTTTTTAAATAAAAAAAAAAAATAGTTTCTTGATATCAAAAGCAAAAGAAGTACACAGTATGCAAAAGAGAGATTTTCTATCATGAAAAATAAAAATATAAATTTTATTTAGGATGTTTATGTAACTATATTATCTAATGATCTATAATTTGTGGGTGGGCTACTTTTTATTCCTCAAAATAAGCTTATATATTAGTAATACAATCAGGTTCTAATTTTATTCGTGCAAATATTACACAGACACATTTGAGTTATGCTTTTCAAAATTATTGTACTATTCATTGAAAATTTCTTAACTTCGTTGCAACTTATCTAAACATTTGTAATTCTGAGATCATTGTATTAATACGATGCGTTTATAATTCTCTGAAGAGGTTCAGTACCCTAGAAGCATGTTATTTTTAAAGCCATGATAAAGCATGAAAAACAGTTGCGTTTTTTATCCCAGAATGAAGACAGAAATGGTAGTTCCGATCATCATCAGCTCTTTGATGGCCATATAAGGTGAAGATAATAGAGATTAAATTTCATTCAACTCTGATCTCTTTATTGTTGTTTATTTTTAACAAAAAGTTTTTGTTGACTCTTCTTCTGTTCTTCTTCTAAAAGTTTTTTTCTACGATTGCAAAATTGTTTTCGTCTTTTAATATTACGACTAGAAATAAAAGAGTAGATAATAGATTTTTTTTGTTGTTATCGTTGTTGAACTATGTGTTGTTTTCTCAGATCTGATTGAAGATGCAAAATAAAAATAGATATGTATATGTCAACGATATAGAAAAATACTGAACACTTAAAAAAAAATATTTTTAACTATCAAACTGTTTGCCACATGTAGCATAATACCAAGTGTAGCAACTCTGTAATTTGAAAATAAATTACAGAGGCTCATATTGCTTTCTTCTCCGTTTATTTATTAAGAGTGTTCGTATTACTTGCCATATAATGATTTCAAATTACATCTGAAATATCTGTATTTCCTTAGAGTTATTAATGAACATAATATTTGCATAAAATTGAGGATAAAATATTATATAAAAATTAAGTTTTTTAAACTTTAATAAAATATAAATTTGTTTATTTTTAATGAATAATTATCCATTTAATTGTACATAAACATTGCAAATGCAATGGATCGCTAATAATAATAATAAAATATAACTATTTCGACATTATAGGCATTTGAAAAAAAATATCAGAATTGTAATTTTTTAATTACAATTAATTAATTTTTAATTACAATTAATTAATTCTTTCTATTTTCGTAATGTAACAAACTTATATTAATATTCTAATTTTCGTAGAAGTACAGTATATGCTAATTGAAAAATTAATAATATTTCCATTATCTAAATTGTTTCAAGAAATTTTTTTGTAAAATACGAGAGGGTACCGCAATTTTTTTTAATTTTTAATGAAAAATAACCAGATATCTGGATAAAAAAATTATCATGCTTATTAATTGATCGTTATGTACATATTGGTGTTAAATCACAACTATTAATGTTGATTTATTTGGTTTCTAGAATCCGTAAATTGAAGTAACTCGCAGTATCGTAAAGTTTTAAGTATGCCTAAGAATATATAAAGATAGAAAATTAATTTTTAGTTATATTATTTTTAAGATTTCTTTACATAGTCGCAGTTCAGAATTATACATTTTTCTCAGCGTTTCTGAAACTTTCGAAGACTGTCAATGTAGAACTCAGAAGATAGAAGTGTGTCTTCTCCATACTGCGAGTTACTTCAATCTACGGCTTCCTTTGTCAACATATACAAATCAACATATAACTTTAATTTACAGCATTATGTACATAAGAATCAATCGATATGCGGAATAAATTTTATCCGGATATCTCGGGCATTTTCTAGTAATAATTAAATCTTTGTGATGCCTCCTCATATTCAACAAATAACTATACTGAGTACTAAAATAATTTGAAAGTTTATTTAAAAGTTACAAAAAAATATCTTTAAATGATTTTGGTTAATTGGGGGAAATAATAATTCCTAAGAAACGTTGCTATAAGAGTTTTATTCTTTCGAAGTGAAGAACCTATGTTCAAAAAGATATACTGTCTGTCCTTTAATTTCTCCTGAGAAAAAGTACAAAATTCGTTACTAGATCATTTAAATTTTCCCTAACATATTTGTTTAGTTACACTTCGATTTGGCTGCTACATGTATGAGAATAAGAAAATTTCAAAGGGATTGGAAAAAAGTGTTTGAAAGTGTACGTTTTTCTGTTTAAATTCAATTTTTTTCCAATTTTATAATTAAAAATTCATCAAAGAGCTTTTTCATCCCAAGATACATTTGTGCGGCTGAGAATTGTTGTCATTGTATCAAAAAACGGATTTTTAATAGCTAAGAAATTTATTTAGCAACTAATATAATGAGGTATTCTGCACTGTAAATGCTGGGAAACCAAGCTTTAACTACTGCCTTTATGCATTAATTTAATTAATTTCTTACAATTCAAACTAATTTCTATTAACAAATCATTTGATTAATTATATCTAATCAAAAATTGAATTGTCTAAACTACTTTGTCATGCATTTACATAAAAAGTTAAATGTCACAAATTTGTTTTTTCTAAACCCTTCTCTTGCAAATTCGTTCAATGAAACTTTTGCTGGGTTATTTGCAATGCTGTATTTAATGCCCTTTTTATAAAACCTTATTTTTGCATAAATCCTCCTATACTTTCCAGAATTGCCTTACCTATACTTACCGTTTGAAAACTTATTAATACTATTTTCTTTTATTCTAAATGTAATCTATTTTTATTTATGTGATGCTTGTATATCTTTCCATAATTTTAAATTCCATGCAAAGACCTTGTAAAATGTTTGATTGCAATTCTGTATTTCATCCCAGACGAAGAGATATTTAATCTTTTCTTGGAGTTTTTTAGTCTCGATACTCCCTCCAAAAGCAACTTTTAGATCTGTATAACATTACGTCATATGGAAACGGATGCAAACGTTCCGCCGTAGATACTCTCAAAAATCCGGCGATCGCCGGTTTTTTTACGCAATGTCTCGGTCTTGTTTCTGTTTGTTTTTGCTTTCCCATCTGACTTTCATATTATTCCTGCAGTCTTCGTCGGCACTACGTTTTCTCTTTTATTTATTCCACCTTTTTATATTTTTGTGTTCGTAATATTTTTTTTTTCCTGCCCCAGCTGCGCCAATATCGGGATGACATTTTTTTTTTTCGCATCCTTGTCTTTTGGCAACTCCTTTGATGTTTCATACCCCTGGGACTAGAAGCGCTGAGAGACATAAAAAAATGGTCCTGTATGTTTACCTGGACCCGGGTCGTGTGCCTCCTGAGATTTTTTCCTGCAGTCTCCGATCCTCGCATCTTTCTTGTAGAAACCAAACCAGAAAGAGACTGCCGAATCACTCAATTCATTTCGATGTCTGTTACAACGCCAAATCTAAAATTATTTCTCCAAAACATATTTTCCCGATTCACTTTCGAATGGTGGTTAGATTACATTCACTAAATTGTCAAAGTTAAGGAAGTTTAATTGGAGTAATGGTTATGTTATGTTTAGGATTGAGTGAAACGAGTAATTATTCGAATTTTGTACTACTTTATTACTTTGTGATGATATCCATTTAATTATGATGTTTAGTAATTTTTTTTTAAAAAAAATGAAAATTTAACGCTTAAGTTACTTGTAATGCTTTTCAATTTTTTCAAATTAAATAACTATTAAAATTAAGAATACAAAAGCTGTCCTATTAGTGCACTAATCATTCTAATATTCTTTATTTTTTTTTAAATGAAAATAATTCAAACGTCAAAATTAGATGCGTGACTTTCCTTATTTACAATGTTTCAATCATTTCAAAAATGTTTTTTTCTAATTTATTCGTACTTCATTTTTTGCCCAAAGGACTGATAAATATATATTTTTTTTTATTTAATATTGACAGTTTAATTGTTGAAAGAACTTTTGTATAAGTTTATCATTCAGTTAATTTAAATCAATGAAATTAGACTTTTTATTCTTTAAAAAGTGATTGGTCTCATATCTGATTTCCTCAAAATTTCAATTGTTAATGGCAATAAGCTATGCAGTTTATATTAGATGAAAATACCCACTTGATATTGCTGTATCAAAAAAATTTTGATTTAATTAATTGTCCATTAAATTACTTATTTATTAAATCCCATAATATATTAATGATAGATATAGTCCCAATCTCGTGGTAAAAATTTCAAAACGATATATTTATTTGACTTCATTCATGGTGTATGATACTAAGGAAAGAGTTTAAGGTGTTATTCAAACTGTTTCGTCTCGTAAAAAAAGGAAGGATATTCAATAAAATATCATTTAAATTTGTCGAGCAAGAGACTTACTTTCCTTTTATTTTATTGAATTTCCTTCCTATATATGTTTCTTGAAGATACTGATTTTTACATACAAATGAGTGACCTGCATCCCCACACAAATCTTATGTATTAATTATCCGTGCAATTTAATTGTAGCCATTGAATTTCTTTCATAATTTTTATCCTATCACTTATTTCATTTTTCATTTTAATGTGTTCTTGTTAATTATACTTAAGAAATTTCTGATCGATAAAAGTATGCTGTAATTAATGACTTAATAAAATGATAAATTCAATGTTTCCCAAACTTTTTCAATTTACGGTGCCCTTTTTGAACTAAGGTTTTACTAAGGCGCCTTATACATAACCTTTGTAAAAGCATGATTAATCATAAGTAAGAAATTTTAAAAATAGGAGCTTATGCACTGGTAGCCCTATGAAGACGGTACTCGTTGGGAACCAAAATACTAAATTATTTCAAAACACAATTTTCTCCGATGTGTAGTATTATCCAAAAACTGTTAGAAAACGTGTTTATGTTTCGCATTTCTCAAAATAAAAGCAAATTTAGGTTTAAATACCTAAAATTCTTTGATTTTCAAACTCTTGAATGTGATTGGAGTTATGAAGTTGTATAGGATATCGCCATTAGAAAAATCTCTTAACTGGACAATCTTGCTTCCAAATCATGAACATTTCGTACAGTAAATTAAACTTCCTTTCGACTTCTTGTAAATGGGATGCATTGAATAGTGAATAAATCTCACGAATATTTTTCAATGGCTCCAAAAAAAAAAGCATTTAAATGAATTGGTCTTGGAAATTAAAAAAAGAAAGAGAGAAAAGAAAACTGTCTCTCACATTAATCTAAATGAAATTTCATATCCAATAACACTACGCAAAATTAGAAATTCTTGAACCCGTAACCTTCAATCAGGAGGTTTTCCTTACACTAGAATCAAGATTAGAATTTACCAGATGGCGCTGGGGAGGCGCGTTTCCGGTCACCATGGTAACAGCGGTGCATCTCATCCGCCATGCTTTTCCAACAGCCCACTTCTTTCCCACTCACCTTCTTTCGCCAGCTCCAGAACTCTTCTTACCCACGAGTACACAGGAAAAGTTTTCCTCTCTGACGAATTTTGCTTCCCTTTCCTCCCCCTCCCACCAACCTTTTCCAACATCCTCTTACGAACATAGATGCTTGAAAGTAGATGGGGGGGACGCTCTGCATCATCGTACTTCATTCATCTCTTCTCTTAAAGTTTTCTCCGCCTTTCAGGTTCTGTGATTCCTGATAAGGGATAGACAAAAAAAACGGCTGAATTTGAAGAGTAAGAAGAAAAGGGGTCTCTAGTAATGGGCTGAGATTGCCGCGAACACTAATTAAACACATTTAAAGCTCGGTTGCGTTTTTCACTAACTTGTTTCGTTTTTAGTGAAGGGGAAAACATTTCCTGCAAGAATGCACATTTACGGACGACCAGCCTCATCCTATAAACGGCACTAATTAAATTAGCGATAGTTTTCCCTCTCTCACTCGCGTGCTCTTTTCTTTTTCTTCTTTCGCTTCTGCGAGCCTTTTTAATCTCTCGTTCTTCCCTCGCTTTTTTACTCCTTCATCAGCCCAGTCGAGCCATTAATATTAATTTATTGATATGCAAGTCCTCTTAGTATGGCCCACAACACCTATACCTTAGATATTTTTCCTCTCCTATTAATGCGATATCTCCGTGTGGTAAGATCTCGAAATTATATCCCACCCTTTTTAATTACTGATCGCTTCCCCATAACTATCTGGGTGACATTTTGCTATTGATCAGCTTTAGAAATTGTGTCCTAGAAAGGGAAGATATAAACATACCGCTAAATGTTTTGGCCCAGAAAGGAAAATTATGTATATCCCACACACAATAGTGTCTTGAAAAAAGACGCGTCTAAACTAATCAATTTAATGTGTTTTGGGAGGCATTTCTAAGACAATCTTGCAGTTTTGTTGTGTATGCAGTTGTGAAATCGTTTTCTTCCTAGTAGTTGCCTTTGATCAAGTTTCATTTGGCTTTCTCCAAATTAACACCTTAAGAAAATTTGTCTAGTAGTATAAAAATGTATCTAGGAACATTTATCACTTCTCCAGCTCATTGTAGCAATTTAATACATTTTTGCGGCTATTAATCAAGTTTCACTTCTTTGCAATTTGGTCTGTAGTTAACTAGGAATAATATAAAAAAAATCTTTCTGTTCAGAAATTTATCCTAGAATTGATTAAAAGCGCAATAAAGATGTATTTTATCTCGAAGTTACTTAGCTTTCATCATGATGCTCAGTATCTACTTTCAAGGATAACAATAGTAAAAATTAGAACTATCTTTTTAAGTGTTATATTTTCTTCGATAAATCTTCGAACGATTCTAGCTTTAATCTTTTCTCATAAAGGCTTCTATAAATCCGGTGTCTAAATGAATAATATTAATATGAATATGATGTTTATGCCTTTGTGATAATTGTGAGATAAAAATTAAGAGTTTCTTTAAAAAAAATACTCGAAAATAATCATTCCATAAATATTTAGAGATTCCTGTTACGAATCAATGTTCTAGTAACATTTTGCTCAAAATTTCTAAAAATCTTCGAACGCATTGATAACAATTCATAATACATTTCAATATATGTGTAATATGCATTGATAACACAATATACATTAATCCATAATCATAAGAATTAACTATGCATAAATTACGCTAAGAGTTACACTCAAGCAATTATATTTAATTCTCATTTGGTTTTGGTTTTATTAACGTTGCACTGGAAGTAACACGAGAGATGATGACAGAATGCCATAGGGGACCGAACTCACTCATGGGGTACAGAGTTACAAACCGCCTGCCCCCGTGAGCTATTGGCGACGGACCTCGTATTTTTGAACCCCGGTCAAGTGACGAGAACGACACCTGAGCTGACACCTCCCTCTCCTAACTTCCACGCCACGCCATAGGGAGGACTCTAAACCTCGACAGATTTAACGTGCATCAGCCCCTGCTACATGGCGGGTCTTTCGTGACATCAAGGCTCGAAACCACGACTCGACTAGTCCGCGACCATGACCACTAGGCGACATTTTATTCTCGAATAATTTTGCATAAAAATATTATTTTTTGAAACTGGTACAATCATTATATCAATCAATAAAGAAACTTTGTTTATCTTATGTGTGGATTTCGTTACATTCTATCTTTTCGGTTAATCTGTCTGTAATTTCATTTAATTTATGAAAATGCAGTAATTTTTCCCCCAATAACTGACTTACAATTAATTAGTTTTTCCATTCTCGGGATTCCATTTGCGCCTTGGAATTCTTTTCATAAAAGAAAGAAATACTGGATCGGAAGATATTTTTGTTATGAATAAATGTTTTTAATGGAATTGCAGCGCTTTGTTATCAATACTTATTTCAAAAATAAGCATCGATAGTATAAAACAACTAATGTAATACGAACTCATTTAACTGCACATTAATAAACAAATATTTAATGTAGAGACAAACAACATTAAATCAACAATACAACTTCATTTCTCTTCAAATAATTGAGCTATCCAATTTAATCTCATCACTGTAACTAATGAAGTAGTTCTGTATACATTATAAATCGAGTACTCGCCCACCGTATACAACAGCAGCAAAGAATGAATTTAAATAGGTTTAACATGTAGCCTTTTCTTCTTCTGACCAGTTGGAATTAGAGTAATATATATTCATGAAGTGGCGAGTATGCTTGAAATTTGGAATAGAAGTCGATAGAATAATATTGATAAACGCTGCTGAATAAATATATGCATTACAAAAGCCTCAATAAAAGTAACAAACTACCTTGCATCTTTAAGTGCAGCACTTACCTTTCATTTTAGCCCTTGACCACGAATGGATCAAGTCTATTTTGCCGAGTGGGGTCTCTGTTAAAGACTCTTAATATATCTCTCTTTACTGTAGTCCTAGATGGGTTACTCAGTGAAGTGTACTTGTATATTCGGCATGTAAGGGTTACGGTCAGTTGAAGAGGTCGTACGTAAGAGCTCGCTGGACTTAAGGATCTGGAGAAATAAAATAATCTACCGTATAGGATCAAAGATGTTTTGCTTTGCAATTTGTACTGATTCATATTATTTTAAACCTGAAATTTTTTCTAGAATTATAATTTAGATATTAAAGGCGTTCTAAATTGCCTTTACTGAAGTAAAATTACTATTTATTTTTTCAAATAAATAAATAATTTGAATGAAATGGGCATTTTAATTAGATAATATTTTATATTATAATTTTATATAATATTTTTAATAATAATTTATATATCATTTTAATTTAAAAATAGGACCACTAATTTCTAAGAAAACCTGAAAAAATGGCTTATATTATATTTACCTCTCTAGGTCCGAAAATACTTTGTGATATAATTTATTTCACATTTCCAACCTATGTTCTGGAATTGAATAAAGTTAGTTTTTAACAAGCTATAATTTGGTAAGCTGTAATATAAATAATATATATTTTTTCCTGAAAGGAATGTATTAAATGTTATATTAAAATTATAAAATTTTAACTAATACAAAGAAGAAAAAAAGGATGATTTTACTCTGAAAAACATTAAAGTAACTTTAATACTCTATTCTCAAAATGAATGACTCAAAATGAAAATCGTAGTATCATTCATCAAAAGGAAGAAAAAGCTAAAAATATAATTTAAATAAATTCATTTGGGACTCGTGTTTTTTATTTAAAATATATGGATCAATATATAATTATTCTAATTAACTGTTTTTGCGTTCTTTGAATCAGTATATTAATAAGGAACTATGGATTATTATAAAATTTTAACTGAAGAAATCAACATTTTACACAAAATTTATTCATTTTCATGCCCTTTCAAACCTTATGAAGAAGTAAGACATATATATTCAGTCAAATAAAAGCATTTTAGAAGAAGAAAAAAAACAGGAAGGAAATTCTTAAAATAAAATAATTTTTAAAAAAATCACTGATTGAAAGAAAAAAAAAATCACTTTTTAAAACTTGGTAATACTGAAGCACTAAAGAAAGCAAAATATTAGCTTTCTTTTGTGTATCGAAAAATGAGCGAAAAAATTCCTAGAGTTATAAAAACCTTTTCAATGATTTTATGATCATTTAGCTCCCAGAAACATGCCCCAAAAATTAAAATACAAGTAAATTATTTAAATAAATGCATTTATGACACCTGGCTTTTATTTAATTAATATCGTCCAATATGTAATTATTTTAATTGACAACTTTCTTGTCCTTTTATTCAGTCAATTAATAAGGAACTATGAACTATTTAAAAATTCGAACAGAAGAAATCAACGTTTTGCTCATAACTCCTTCAATTTCATGCCCTTTGAAACCTTATGAGGAAGTAAGATATATTCACTTAAATAAAAAAAATTTTCAAATAAAAAAAAAACGGAGATGAAATTCTTTAAATAATAAAAAAACATCACTGAGCGAGAAACTTTTTAAAACCTTATTAATGCTGATACACTCAAGAAAAAATACTGAAGTTTGTCTGCAAAAAAGTAAGCAAAATATTAGCTTTCTTCGGTGCGTCAAAAAATATCCGGAACAATTTCTAGTATTATAAAAACCTTCAATGATTTTACGATCATTTAGCTCCTTGAAATATCCCTCAAAAAATAAACTACCGCGAGTAAATTTTTTAAACCTCTTATTTTTTTTATTTCTTTCTACGCTTTCTTTTCCTTCTCTATTTCTATATACTCTTCTAGTAGAACTGCTTTGACCAAGTTGGACTCTCCTCTTTATCTGGAATGTCAAGGTAGCTTACTATGACAGACAAGGTTTAATCAGAGTTCAAAGCTTCGAAAGATTTCTGCTGAAAAAGTCGTTTCTTTCTCAGATATGCTCCCTTTTCGAGACTCAGAGCCGGCGAGAATTAGTAGACTAACTGATTCCTCTCGCAAAATGGTTGTTATTTAACTCTCAATAACATTTTTGTTACTAGTAAAATTACTTTTTTATTCAAAAATTTCTCATGATTGACTACAGCAACTTAGGACATCATACTCAACACCATCGATGCCACTTCTCCTCTGCCGATTTCAATTTCAGAATACAAATAAAAATTATTCGCGACAGTAACGCCATCTATGAGCGTGAATATATAACATACTCCCCACCTTGAAACCCAAGGGTTTCAAGAAATTACAGAAGTTCACTAACACACAAACAGTATTACAACCTTTACACAAATTAGTAAAAACACAAGATACACAATAATCGCGATACATATATATAAGAAACAATAATACAAAACTCATATTTACAAAATTAAAGATTACACATTAATTATGTTCCATAGGAAATACACAAATTTTTGAAATGGCTCTTTTACAAGTACTAGACTGCGTTTTAATTTTAACAACACGAATTTTTTTATCATCCCCAAAATAAATTTTAATTATCCTGCCCATAGCCCATTTATAACAAGGCAAATTATCTTCTATTAATAAAACTAAATCTCCTAATTTTACACTATTTTTCTCGAACATCCATTTGGATCTCTGTTGTAATTGACTGAGATAGTGACAATGCCAAAATTTCCACATACATTGCACAAGTCTAGTAATTTTTTGCCATTTTTTGAGATGACTCTCCTTAAAATTTGTCAAATTAGGCTCAGTTAAAGATGTTAATGACCTGTTTACCAAGAAGTGTGCAGGAGTAAGAACTTCAAAATCGTCCTCGTTAGCTGACAAAGGACAAAGAGGACGAGAATTTAAAATTCCCTCTATTTGAACAATAAAATACTTATTATAATTTGTTATTATAATTTGAACAATAAAATACTTGATGTCATAAAGAATCTAAATTATTTACAAGACACTATTAGACGTGAACATATTTTTTTACAATTTTTTAAAATTGAAATACGATTATCAGTACAACTTAAATATATGTTTGAAAATGCTTTTGTATTGCAGGAATATTTTATTCAGTAGATTTTAATGATGTTTCTACGATAACTATTTTTTGAGTTCCATTTTACTCTAGAATTATTATACTTTTTCTGAAATTTCTGAAATAACCTTATTAGAAACACGACAAACACTAAAATAAATTAAAGTTTTTATGTTCGTTATATAGCATCCAAATATACCTTGGAAGCTATTTAAAAAAAATTAACATATTTCCCTTAAATGAAATTCACATTAAATTAAAAAAATTTAAAAGCTTACTGTGGAGACTTTTAATGTCTGTGGAGAATACGGATAACAAAAGTTTTGAACGCATACAAATTTGCTGTATTGATATAATAAATCTATTTTCCAAAAAAAAAAAAAAAAAAAAAAAACGTTTGGATTTATGCTAGATCAGTATCGAAAAACAAGCTATTGAATGGAGTTTTATAAGTTTTATTGAAATATTGTTTACCATCTGGATCTTAACATAAATTATACTTGAAATTATGAAGTCAAATGCTAGTTCATTGTAATTTTAAATGAAATATTTTATTTTATCTGTATTAGAATGGAATTAAATAACTGAATCCTATAAATTTATTTTTACTTTTCTTGTTATTAATTCAATATTTCAAAGCAAGACGCAAGAGAGGTTTTCCAGTTTTGATCTGGAAGTTGTAATGACTCAAGGGCGAAAGTGTTTGTAGGCAGGTGTGTTAAGTCGAAATAATTCTTATTCGAAATTTTTGCGCTTTCACTTGGAGAATATATTTTCCATTTTTTTAAAAAATATATTTATTTATTAATAAGTTCGAAAGCTGTAATTTAATGTCTTGAAGTTTTATTACCAATTTGATTTTTAATCAGCTTTAACAACAAAGGTAAATTGTAACACTGTAATTTACCACTACCTTCCATGTAACTATTAAACGGTAGCCAGATGGCGCCACATGTTCTTTTTGGCGAGCAGGACGACTAGCGAGCGCAAGCGCAATCGAAGGCGAATGACTTGGTAAGAAGAACGATGTAGTCATGTTCGTGAATCTGTGTTTTATATTTATGTATATGTATCCTGTCCTGTGTTGTGGAACGTGTCGAGCATTAAATAATGTTTGTTCTTGAAGCCATCCTGGCTGGTCATTATTTCGTCCTGAAATAATTACAACATTGGAAAAGGATTACATTGGCGCCCGAACGTGTGGCATGACTCGTCCGACATTTTTTTTCCCTTTGATCGGCTCACTACGTGTACAAGTTTCTGTGTGTGTCGCCCCGACACTTATTTTGAAAGTGCTATGTGAAGTGCACTTCTGTTTTATTTGAAGAAATATCATCCGATATTTAAAGTGAAAATTGCTTGATTTATATTTGAAGAAATATCATCCGATATTTAAAATGGAATAGAAGAAATATCATCCGATATTTAAATTGAAAGATTGTGGGATTTACATTTGAAGAACTATCATCCAATATTTAAAGTGAAATAGAAGAAATATCATCCGATATTTAAAGTGGAAGATTGCGTGATTTATATTTGGAAAAAAAAAATATCATCCGATATTTAACGTAAAATAGAAGAAATATCACCCAAGATATTTTAAAGTAAGAATTCGAATTCATCGTCTTTTGTGTGAAGTACTCGATTTGTGTGGAAGAAATAACATCCGATATTTCTGTGCGTGAGTGAAAATCCTTGTTTGCAATAATCATACTTTGATTTATATAATGTTTCAAATCTAGTTATTTTACTCTTTCCATACTTGATATATTTATAGTTTTCAGAAAATTCTATTTTTGTGTGATTTTAAAGATCTCGTTCCTTGAGTATATATATTGTTGGTTAATTGATTTTTTCTGCACCAGTTTCTTAAAATTTTATTTTGTGTTTTCACTAAAGTTATTTAAACTATATTGGTCTATCAATTGTAATAAAATTTAAATAAGCATATTTTAAATATTAGAAAGTATTATAGTATAATTTGGTTAGAATGATAAGAATGTCACTGTTTTTTGACACTGTTGCTTATAAATGAATGATTGTTAAGCATTCTGGCAACTGATTATTTATATTCTGATTATATGATGTGTAGAAATTAAGTGTTTTCAGAATATTATATTTCTTTTATCATAACAACTCATAATTTTTTGCATTTAGCTTTGTAAATGTTTTTGTATAATAAGCAATTCTATATTCTTAGTATCGCATGATATATAATTTCAACTGTTTCAACATGTAACTGTTTTTCATTCTTTATTTTATACTTTAATGTACTCTTGAATTTCATGAAAATTTTATTTAGGTTTTCTCAAAATCTATATATGTGGAATAATTTTGTTTATGTGCACTTCCATGTGAAATTTTCTATTAGTTATATTTCTGCTACAAGGAAGGTAGTTGTTTAACGAGTATTTAATTCTTAATTAGTTAATTGGGAAAACTAACTTAATTTATAATTTTAAGCTTACAAAAAAAAAAAAAAACTTGCATTTAGATAATTGTATCAGATAAAATGGCATTTCTCTCGAGAGGCAAGAAGATTGATCTTTACAACTTAGCAATAGAATTAAAAGTTTCTGTTACTTCTGATGATAAAATCATCGACTTACATGACAAAATCACTACATGCACATTCTTTATGGATAATGAGCAGTTTGTCAAAGACATGTTAGATAATATAATTAAAGAAAGAGAAATAAAGTTAGAAAGGGAGAGGATTGAAAGAGAAAAAAAGTTAGAAAAGGAATTTGAACGAGAAAAATTAAGATTAGAAAAATTAATAATTGAAAACAATAGAAGAAAACAAGAGTACTATGAAAAACGATTTCAGCTTCAGCAGGAAAAGTTTGAATCTGAATTGAAAGAAAGGGACGAGAAGTTTACCGAAATTCCGAAGGAGAATGAAAAATTATCCGAAGCTATAGGGTTACAGGATACCAGTATTGAAGAAAAAGCAGTGAAAATTGTTGATGAAAGACAACTTCAGTCTGAAGAGGAAAAGTTTGATTCTGAACCGAAGAATAAAGAACAGAAATTATCTAGAATCCAGAAACATAATGAAAAGTTACCAGCTATTAGGTTTGCAATGAATACTGCAAAATGTGAGTCCACAGATCATACGGCAGCGTACCTAACCTTCGCCAGAGAATTACGAACTTTGGATCACGTAAGTACTGATCTTCGGTCTATCATCCATAATGATAATTTTGTACCGGAATTCACACCCTATTTAAAGCATTTTGCAGGATATATGTCACAAATTAAAGAAAATATTGAGAAGAATCAAGATCGTCGAAAAACATTTGCAGACAAATCTCGTAAGCCAAGTCCTGTCTGTAAAACTAATGATCTAGTCTGGGTAAAGCTTCACCCATTGAGTAAAGCAAGCCAAGATAGAAGTGCAAAATTGATGCCTAGGAAAGATGGGCCCTACATTGTGCTATCCCAGAGATCTCCTACTACCTTTGTGGTAGCCAGTTGTGACAAACCTGATGAGCCTTTAGGTGTTTACCATGCATCGGCTTTAACTCCTTTTTTAAGTAACACTAACACAGAGACCCAATCTCCTGTAGTGCCTCTCAGGAGAAGAGGAAGACCTCGAAAGCAACCATTGCCTCCTCGAGGAACTGCTAGAGAGAATGCCATGCCTGACATTACACCACCTCGCCGAGACGGCTTTCGGAAGTGTAGGGGGAGGATGTAACACTGTAATTTACCACTACCTTCCATGTAACTATTAAACGGTAGCCAGATGGCGCCACATGTTCTTTTTGGTGAGCAGAACGACTAGCGAGCGCAAGCGCAATCGAAGGCGAATGACTTGGTAAGAAGAACGATGTAGTCATGTTCGTGAATCTGTGTTTTATATTTATGTATTTGTATCCTGTCCTGTGTTGTGGAACGTGTCGAGCATTAAATAATGTTTGTTCCTGAAGCCATCCTGGCTGGTCATTATTTCGTCCTGAAATAATTACAACATTGGAAAAGGATTACAAAATGTTTTTTTCTATTTAAATTGTCAGTAATATATTAATTAAGAAACTAAAAGTAGAAATTCTAAATATGTTTACATAATTATAAAATGGTTAAAAATGTCCTTGATTACAACAATAAAAATTGACAAAGTGTAAATGCGAATCTGAATTGTGTATGTTATTTTTTGAAAAAATGCTTTTAAAATTCTCAGAATCAATCGTAATGAACGACATCCGTAAGGAATAGTTTATACAGTTTGCATTTACAATCAAATGAAGTTGATTCAAATATTACTAACTTGAATTCAGCGTAAAGAGAATTCAATAAAATTATTTAAAAAATAGTTAAAGACATTTTGCAAAATGCTTAATCAAATACATTCTTGTAAAATTTGACATCTGTTGAATTTTTTTTTTTTTAAAAAAAAATTTACTAAAAATAGAAACCAAATAATAAAAGTTTTACAAAATCTTATTAAGAAATGCCGTTGAGAAATACAAGATTATTTACATAAATTTACAAATACATGTGAGAATTCTATTCAAAGTTAAATAGATATTGAAGAGAGAAGAACAAAAAAAACAGAATGTAGTATTATTTCATCTAAAATAGCCCAAAATTCTAATAGCAAGCTTCTATTGAATCTTCTTTTTCACGGATTACAAATGAAATGATTCTTTCCACTTTTGTCTATTATAATTCGTATTTGAACAAGCTATGAAATAAATGTACTAATTACTTTAGAATTAAAAAACAAAGGAGAAGAGAGAAAAAAAACTCACCGTGAAATCGAATCTGATTTTGTTACTATTCTCACAAATTGATAAGGAGTGAAAGTTGGTGAAGTTTTGCCAGGCAAATACGGTTATGCTGCAAAAAAAAGGTGTAACTGTGATTTAAATGTTTGAAGAACGGAAAAAAAGTAAAATTAGTTGACAAGAAGGAGAGTCAATCGCTATCGTATCCAGAGTGCGTCACCCATGTTTACCACAGACTGTAAACTCCATGGGAAGAAAAGAACACTACGGTACCTCGAGGTCGTGAACACAAATTGATAAGCTTTATGGCTTTCGATTTTTGATTTAATAATATGTTTTCATAATTTTAATAATTATAAACTGCTTCAATGAATTAAATTGTTCTATATATAATGGAGTGTAGTAAATATATCCTTTTCTGCATGCATGACATACCTCCTCCTCTCTAAAACATACAATCTCTTAAAAGTTTTAATTTTCTTTTTCCAGCATTTAAAATATTCTACCAAAGTGTTGTAAAATTTTTAAAAAAGAGAAAAACAGGCTTAAAATGGCATAAAAAATATATTTTCTTATGAAATGTAATAAATATAAAAAGATATAATCGCATTTGAAGCTTTTTTTAATTTGTAACCAGGAAATTCAACTAGGTAATAATTAATTTTTCAAAAATTAATATAAAAATATATAATTGCATTTTAAGATTCTTTATATATATATATATATATATATATATATATATATATATATATATATATATATATATATATATATATATATATATCTCTCTCATAGAGAGAGAGAGAGATGGTATTTTTTAAATACTATGAATGATAAATACCACAATTGCATTTGGAGACTTTTTTTTTTTGTAGAGGAATATAATTTTTTTAAATTCTGTCAATTATAAAATATATTTTGAATTTGGAAAATGTATTTGGAACTTTTATATATATAAAGAGATGTATTTTTTTGTAAATACGATGAATCACAAAATATATAACTTTATTTAGACTTTTTTTTTTTTTATTAGTGGTGAATTTTTTAAAACTCTATCAATATTTAAATACTATCAAAATAAAAATATATATAAATTTTTTTTAGCCTTATTGAGTTCGAGCTAAAGAAACAAAGAATTCATTTTTAAAACCAGTTATTATAACAGGTATAATTGTATGGAACTTTTTTTATGTAGCGATGGAAACCTTTTTTTACTCAGATTTTTCGTCCTACGTTATCGTGTGTGACGTAAGCACAGTGGACGACTACATTGGAGCGTTAATTGCTCTGTTTAGCGAATCTTAAAGCGCGTTTCGAAAAAACCTTCCAACCTCAGGCTCTACTAGTGTATACTTCTTCGATAGGTAGCATTTCTTTAAAATGTTTTTTTGAATGGTTCATTTAATAAAGGCTTATTTAAAATAAAAATCAAGGAAACTCTCCATATTAACAGCAAGATGGCTGGAGCGCAGTTTAGACAACTTTTCAGAAAAAGATCGTTTGAAAGATGATAAATGTTCAGAAATAGTGTATTACAGAGAAGTTTGTCCCGCAGATCGTCTTGTGCAAGGTTATACAAACTGGTTCCTCTCGAGGGCAACATCTTGGCAATCAATCTATTACCATTCATCTCAAGAACAACACTGTGGCAATCAACACTATATATAGAAATGAGGATTTGGAGGAAAAAATCTTTTCAACCCAGTAATATCTCCCGTTTCAGCAAAATGATAAAGTTCCCTGGTAAAAAATTCAATTTGCAGGTTAAGTACCAGTTTGTTCTTCTATAACCAAGACAACAATTTGGAACACATTCTCATAACGTTAATTAAACCTTCCATGAAATTGATTCCCCAGACATTCTTCAAATTAGATTCCCGTTCCACTGCTCTACCTTCGGAGAACTTATACAAAATCAGTGCCGGAGCCAAAAGAATTTTAGACTTTTTTTTACTCAGGATGAAATGCTTTGGATGTTGTCTAACCAGGGATATTTTTTTAGATAGATAAAATGGCCTTTGTTGCCTTACATCCTTTATCAATCAATCAATGTCTTTCTACTGTTTGAGAACTGATAAGCTTAAATCCTTATTACATGGTTTTTTGCTCCTTTAACTGTGTTGATGAGGTTGTTCGTTCGGTTAAAGTTAGCTCTTATTTCCGTTTTCAAGGGAGTTTTGACTTTACGGTTGTATAAACCATCTTATTTTTGCTGGACATGGTGTTTTTTTTTCTTATTCTTTTCAAATTGGACTTTGAATTAGCAAATCTTTTGTTCTTCCTTTGACGGAACTCAAAGCTGAGTCATTTCACATTAAAATCACGGATATAGATGAACAGCAATACGTAACT
>BMAW01077813.1:16804-35272 GCA_019974015.1 Nephila pilipes | reverse complement strand
ATATATATTCTTATATATATATATTCTTATATATATATATTCTTATATATATATATTCTTATATATATATATTCTTATATATATATATTCTTATACATATATATAAATGTATATATATATATGTATGTGTACTACTGATATAAAAATATATATTCATATATTTATACACGTATACAAGGTGTAACTATTAAATAACTAAATTGACAAAGTAAAACTTTGGATTTTGATTTCCTATATTTTTACTAATTAAAAATTTCAATATAAACCCCTTTGTTTATCCCTACAAATCTCCATGCAAATCTTCCATTGTTTGAAAAAGTACTGAAAGTTTTCTGTCAGTTCCTTCAGGACTCTAGCAACTTTCTTCTTCATAGCTTCAAAAAACTCAAACCTTGTAAATTTTAATAAGTATTTCCCCTTAGAATATTGATAGAAGTAACATGACTCAAGATCCGTTGAATAAGTTGAATAGTGTAACTCTGGGATGCTTTTCTTAGTTAGTGTCCTCTTGACAGAAAATGCGGGAAGGATTATTTCCACAATTCGCTTTGTTTATTTCTTATTCTTTCACGGAGTTTAGCAAGATTATAAAGAAAGTAATACTGATTATTAGTTTGAACTTTAGGGATCTAGTGAAGATGCATGATCTCAAAATATGGAATAAAACAGTCCAATTGTTTTGAATATGGCTCTTTCAATGCATGATTTGGCCCTTCCTTTCATAATCTTAAGTAAAAATGCACGTTTCATGGCAAGTTATTATCCTTTACAATAATTTTGGATCATTTTTAAGGGCACTTTTGGTTTGAGTAAAAGCATTTTTGTGAATTTCTTGTTTAATAAACGTGAGAATTTTAATCATTAGTTTGGTAGACATTTTTAAATTTTAAGTAGTGGATCATCGAAAGAGACCTATTCTGGGTACCGGAGGCCTTCAAACGAGTTTGATACTTTGGTCTTAGAACAATTGCAGGTAGTTTCAGACCCCAATCCCTTCCCCTATTTAACAAACACTGCACCTCATGCACCAAAACCCTCAAGGTGGTCACTGTCATTGCAAAAAAGTATAATTTAATCATATATAAGAGAAAAGTACCAATATTGGTAATGCAAAATATGTCTTATCAAGTTCCGTCGTAGATTCTGTTTCTAACCCGGGAGTAGTTGGGCACTTAACATGAATTTTAATGATTAAGCGGGATGACTTACTATTTGTATTGTATATGATAACAAATTGTCAATTTTTATGAATAATTTAATATACACAAATTATACATATCTACTTTCATGGATTTTCCAATGATAATTTGATGAAAACTTCGACCGGAATAACATTATTTTAAGTATATGACTTTGATAACGAACACTAATCAGAGATATTTTTAGCATATGTGTAAAAATTTTTGAAGGTAACACTTTAAGAAGGTAAATGTAATTTTATTGTTCTTACGTCTTAAGTATCACATCGACATTTTCATGAATACCTTTGGGTGGCATTTGTAAATTCTTTCATCTGTTTGTGTGAGGATCAATAAATGGTATCGCCGAAGTTTTAAGAAAAATTCGCCACATTTTTTTACACTGCAAATATTTGTTTTTAATGAACATTACAGAAACTTGGATGTAAATTCCGGCGACATTCAGTGCGCATCTGTAGGTTTTACGGGTTGTAGAATATATGGTTCACATTTTAGCAAAAGTATATATTCTCAACTTCCATTGTATTGTAAGAAAGAACTATCTCATGTTCGTTTTTGGTACAATATCCATCTATTGCGTCACCATTATGCATAGTAGATAGTAAAACTACATAATTTGTTTTCTTAGGTACATACTTAACAGATACACACACACACACACATATATATATATATATATATATATCTGTTATTTCAAAAACTGTGAAAATTATCTGTTATTTAAAAAAAGCTGAAAAACAGAAAGTTGTGTATTTCAGCTTTTTGTTTCTTTCGGAATTCCTACAATTGTCAGTTACTTCGATAAAAGTTCATTGCAAGTTAACTTATTTATTTTATTCATTGTCGGATTTCTAGCAGTTCCAAACAAATGGACATACATGTAACTATAAAATGTTCTAAAATATGCTAATATAAATAATTTAATTCTATATTTTGTCAGTTTCCTGGTCATGTACTAACAAAAGAAACATAAACCATGAAATATCTATAATTTTTAATCAACAGTGATATATTCATGACCTGTTTATGACTTTTGGCAATTATCATTAAATTCTGTAAAACATTCTGTTACTTTCAGCATAGACTTGTTACGTTTCTTCCAAATTTTACGAGTGGTCATATTGTCTAACAGTCGACACTAAGAAGAAAAAAAAATTCCATATGACATTGTGTTGCATAATATTTTGATACCTGTATCTACAGTAGCCTACATATATTGTGGCTTTGTATGCGAGAATTTCTGCAAACCTCAGTTATACAGATTTCCAAAAAGAGTTCTGATTTCCAACTGATCCACCTTTTTTCCCCCTTAATCCCAGGTAATATTTTGTAATATATTTTCATTATAAATATTAGTAAATTCTACTATTTTTGCACTAAATTTTGAGTCAAAATTTGCTCCCAATTTTCTAGTGAATAACTCCATGGTTTAATCTTTGTTTTTATCAAATGGTTTTATTTTTGCTAACAAAACTTTTACCTTCCAACTAAAACGTTTCATCTTTTTCGCTTTGCTCAATGTCACTTTTGCAATCGTGAACGCTATCCATTATTTAATTATGTTCTTCACTAACTTGATCAAATTCTTCTCTCTTAGTTTCAATCTCACCCAATAGAGATCACAGAGGCTCCATTTCTTTTTTAAATTTTAATAATATATGGTTGAAATTCATAATGAAACGTAAAACTCAGCAATAAAAGCCCTCTCAGTCGTTCACAAGAAAAAAATGCAGACTGCTTGGAGGAAAGTTTTGAAATAAATATGGGCTTGCTGGGAACTCAATCCCCCCAAGTAGCTCAAACTTCAAAGAAAAGATTGCGACTACTAAAAATGGGAGATATATGTGACAAAATAATTTCAGTTTCCTTGGAGAGTTTCAAATTGTAGGATACTGGGAAGGTCACAGAGAACAAGTGAAAAGAGTTCAAGAATTAAACATTTCGAGAGTCTAGAGTGACTCTGTGCCCGCGTGACCTCTCCAGGGCTGAATTCAGAACACACAAGTCAAATCCTGTATTCACATCTATACATTCGTATTTATTATTTGATTACTATTCCACTAGGTCTGAGCAGTTTTGTTTCTGAGTGTTTACACTTCATTTGCTTGTATATATCTCCTAGAATGTGTAACGAATTATATATTGAATTTAAATACCTTCTTTATATGTATCGTATTATTGGAAATCACTTTTCTTACTGTAAAGAGTTAAATAAGTCATCCAGATCTGTTGCGTATATTAAATATTATTCGTTTGTTATGTTTTCATGGTTCGTATACATGCGTGTATTTTTCAATACTGTTTTAGGAGCATCTTTGTCACTGAGGTAACGGATAAGCTTCTCTTAAAAGAGAAATTGTAGGTTTCCGATGTAATTCATAAACATTTTAACTATTTTGTATTATACCCGTGTAACACTAATTCTACGAATGAGTATGCGTAGCTAGAATTGATAGATATATGAGCTGTAGATTGATTGGGTAAAAATGACTCAACGATCGACGGAAGCTCGGGCAGATGGATTATTTTTCTTCCTGTTCATGTTTTGAGGTTTGTTTCTTTAACAATTATTAGTGTCAATACGTGAAATTAAAACTCGCATAGTGGAAATCAATTGTAGAATGAGAAATATTTTTCTTCATTTCTTGGTGTTCATCTGACAAACAGGTGAACTCACTTTTATTACAATGAATAACTTTAAAGTTTCTTATTGTGCGAATTATATTTTATGAAAGTTAACCTCATGTAAAAATTGCGATAATTATCACTTTAATTAAATGAGTTGAAATTATGTTCCATAATACAAACTTGGGATCTAATTTATAGAAGAATCTTTTTTTTTTTTTTCGTTCTTTAAGGAGAATGAAATTCCTATTTGTAATAATTGTACAATTTTAATTCTTAGTAAAATATAAAATATCTGAATATACAATACAAATTTCTTATTTATGACACATGAATTAATAATTTGTATTGGTTTTCTGTAATAATGTTTCTCATTGAAAATGATCCAATATGTGGTTCTTGAAAATATTTTTAGTTTTAATTTTTTATTAACGTCGCACTAGAAGCAACACGAGGGCCATTGGCGACGGACCTCGTAATTTTGAACCACGGTCAAGTGACGAGGACGACACCTGAGCTGGCACCCCCCTCTCCTAACATCCACACCACGCCAACGGGAGGACTTTGGGCCCCGAACAGATTTAACGTGCATCAGCCCCGGCTACACGGCGGGTCTTTGGTGGCCAAGGATCGAACCCACGACTGAACGAAAACCGCCAGCTGCGAGTCCACGACCTTGACCACTAGGCTACCGTGGCCCCTTGAAAATATTCAACGATTTAATTGAAAAGAATTTGTCAAAAGTTAGCTGACATTTGGGCTTTATTTTACAAAAAGGTTTTAAAGAAAATTTGTAAGTTTTGGTCAGTTACCAATTTGAAGTATCAAAAGTTGGCAGTTTGTTCTTCACAAATATGTCTGAATGACCTACATTCAGGACAGTAAGTCAACTATGTCTTATATAGAGTGAGAATCTTTCAAGTAAAGATTTTGAAGTTTATTTCTTAAAAGAAATTAATTTTATTATTTTTCTTAAATGTAACTTATCTAAATACTATGGACGAAACTTAATTTTATTCCTTGAAGTACATTCTTTCATTTTATTGTTCAGAAATGTATACGAGAAATAATATTATTAAAGTAAATCATACTTTTAATTTTTAATTCCCTTTTAGAGCTAATCTATATAGTTAAGCAAAGTTCTTAATGATATTATTTTTGATCATTTTATTTTCCTAAATCCTTAATTGAGTGAAATACCACGAAATGATCTTTAATCCTTCAAAAGTTATAGTAAGATAGCTGTAAATAATTTAAAGAGCTAAGATAATTTGAATTCGAATTTAAAACTTAACTTCTATTTAAGCATTTTAATTCTCTGAATAGAACTCTTAATATCGTATTTTGTAATTATCGGAACAAATATTCTATTTTTAAACATACCTCTAAGGCTTTATTAGGAAAAATAATTAATGGTTGCATGATGTTACGTCATTTTGCTCATAAAAGAGTACATTTAAAGTTATTAAGAGGGCTTATATAAACTTATCAACTTTCCTAAAAGCCTGATTTTTATGCGCAACTTTCGTTTTCTTTCTCATTTTTTTCTTTTTTTTCTAAAGCAATAATTACACTTGTCATATATCTCAGTCACAAAGATCAATTTAATAATGTTTCAAAATATATCGCCATAACTCCTTACACAAAAGGGTTATCTATTTATGAGAGATAGATGAAAAGATTTATTAATTTAAATTCTGGCTGTCTGAAATGGGGGTGAGAGAGTAAAGGAAGAGTACTCTCCTTTATATAGAGAGTACTCTTCCTTTACTCTCTCTGTATATAGTTGCAAATTCATAGATTATAGAGTTGCAAATATAATTTTTTATACAAAAATTAGTATAATTTTTTTATCATTCACAACTCACAAATATAAATAGTTGCCATTAAATAATGGATCGCAGAAGAATAAAGTTTTATAAAAAAGTATAAGATAAATGAATTTTAAATGACAGGAAGTAATCCCATCTAACAAGGATTATTTTCACTATAGCTTATAAATTTGTATGATAGTAATGTAAATTGAGAAAATTACTTAATTTTTTTCAAAATTATAGGGTATTACTTTACACAGAATAGTGTTTAATGTTAAAGATCTAATATTTATAACTTTACGATGAAAATGTTAAAAAAATATAATTGTTTCATTTATGAATTTAGAGATATTTGGTTATAAATAATAAATAATTTGTATATATATTGAATTCTTATAATATAATTCTCATTTCTCTATGTGAAAACTATTTTGTAAAATGCAATAAAATATATAATGATGCATTACGTGCTATTTAATTAATGACAATTCTATGATTGAAATCACTTAAATTCTTTAAGGCAGTTGCATAAATAAAACATGGATATATTTATTAGCATTAATAACTACTGAATTTTCTTAAATTTGTTGAAATTAACATCCTTTAAATTTTACTGTATGTTATTTATTATCATCTTAATTTCTTTGAAATATGTTAATCCTCTCAAAAATAATTTTTATTAGTAATTACAAATAGTAGGTCACTGTAAAATATCAATGATTGATGGCGAAGTAATGTATATCTTTTTGTCAAATTAAAGTGGTCGGTAAAATTTAGCAAGCGATAAAATAAAATCTCACGATTTAAAATATTTTTGACATTTTCGATGACTTAAAGGAATAAATCCAGAGAAAATTTAATTGATCGTTTTCCTGAAAAAGAAACATATACAGTAATGTGCGAAAATATGCACAATGGTTATATTTCTTTATTCATAAAGGTTACATAAATTTACAATTTTATTCTTGATCAATATAATTTTAAAAACAATGTAAAGTAACATTGTTTTTACTAAATTTACATTAAATAAGTAGAATTTAAATCTTTAAGAGATAACATGTTTTTGTGCAAACTGCAAATTATATTTAAAATGTAACTAATTATATTTAACATTAAAAAGAAAATATTCATGGAAAATATAATTCTGCATATGACTCGTAACATAAAGTAAGTTTAAATTTAAATAATCATTTTATATAAAAATAGATAACTTTTTAAATGATTCTCATTTATACAAAAATAATAATGGAAGAATGATATAAGGAAAAAAATAATATTGATGGATGTTATCAAAATTATACATTTTGGAAAATTTTAAGTGATTTTTGTTTTATAAAGATTCTAAAGTCAATGAAAAACTATAGTCATTCTTATGGTGTTTTTATTCTGTTTTTGTATGATTACCAAAGAAAGCAGGTACAATTGAAAGTGAATAACAGGAGAAAGGTTTTGCTAGATGATGTGGATATCGTACGTTATGATGAAAATACTGCATTACTAGCGAATTACTCCCTTTCAAAATTAGCTCCATATCTAGCTGGCACAGAATATGTTTGAAGAATAAAAATCTAAATCGCAAGACTTGAGGGCACACAAAACTTTTTGTTTTTCGGTCTGCAGTGTGAAGAAACAAACTATCCAGCATACTGACTCTAGAATAAACCATGTGCAACTGCCCATGTGAAAACATGGCGTTTTCAAATACATACTCTCCTCACTTAGTGATTACCATTTTATCCTGAGCAATAGGTTTTGTGCAATTACCCTTTTTCCGTTAGAAAATTTTCATTGATTGATATTACAAACTGCTATCATAGATGGTCTTTTTTAAAAGGGAGCTTGTGTACTGGTATTCCGGGGGCTTGCAGGATTTAAAAATTGTATTGGCTAATGCACTATTCGCTCTGAATCCAATTCTGCAAAAATGAGTGAAAAATGGATAGAGAATTTTAGAGAGGAGTGTCCTGGATGAGTTTGTTAACTTGTTTAATGCTACTGTTTTATGACACTAAAAAGACTGCAGTACCATTCGTGAAATCATTCATAGTCGCGGAATCGTTCATAGCCGTTGAGTCGTGGGTTCAAGGCTTGATGGACTTAAAGACCCACCGTGTAACGGGGTAGATGCACGTTAAATTTGCTGAGGTTCGAAGTATTCCAATTACCATGGTGTGGACTTTAGAAAACTGATGTGCCAGCTCAAGTGTCATCCTCGTCACTTGACAGAGGTTCAAACTAAGGTGTCCGTTGACACTAGCCATCGTGAACAGCGAATAAAATTGCTATTTTACAGATTCATCGATTTGAGTTTTAGTTTTATCATTTATTTGGAAAAACTTTAGCTTTTAAAGTCGTCTAGGGACTTCACTAAATTGTAGAAATAAGTTAAAATTGGTAATATGGAACAACAGAAAATTCTGAACACTCAAGTACCAGAATTTGCAACGTCCCTTTAAAATGTCCTGTATAGTACTTTCGAACATTTATTTTCCTCAATGGGATATATATATATACGAAATATTTATTAAAAAAGAATATATCATTTTTTTTTTAATATATACGGAGTACGCATTAAAATATATTCAAATTAATTATTTCGCACTCCAGAAAATAAAATAATAATTATTATTATTCTGTTAAATATTACTAATTTTATGTTAATTACTTATAAATTATAATCGATAAATACTTAACATATGCTCTGAGTCTGTCTGCTGTACGTTTTACACAAGTAGAGATTGTTCCGTTTGGAATATTAAAATCAGAAGAATGTAAAATATTTGCTGTTTATGTTGGCATTTACGAAATGATTCATCTCTTCTTTCGCATAAGCACAAACGTTTATTCACCACAAGACGACTCTTTAAAGCAAAAATGGCGTAAAATTACTCACTAATTTCTCTAAAAAAACATAAAAATATCACTCAAAAGCCACTTTCTGAGTACAGTAGTAAGAATAAGAATAAAAACTCAACTGTTGCCATTCGCAACTGCAAAACTATTAAAAAACAAAAATAATAATCAGGTAGAGTGTCAATTCGACCGAGTTTGTATCACCCCAAGGGGTAATTTTTTGAAATATAAAATAAGAATTCCTTCCTGTTTTAAAGGTGCAGTGTGCAGTTTCACTTTTCTTCATCTGTAAATAAATTATGCTGAATGATTGCAGTGGTTTTGAATTACTTCGCTCAAGCTTTTTGTTAAGGGACTCAATGAAAAGAGAAATTCAGTGTAAAATATTTAAATTTTATTGATTACTTCTCTTCCTCATTTCGCTGTGCAAAATGTATTAATAATATATTAAACACATTCTAAGAATTTACTATAATTCTAATTGTAATAGTTAGATAGATCTGATTTATAAGAAACAATTTTATACACATTTGTGTACACTTATTTTCCTTGATATAAGCAACAGATGAAAATGCCATTGCTTTTTTAATAACAAAGGTAAGTATTACTCAAATTTAGATGGGCTATGATTCCTTTGAATGATATTTAAATGAATTGAGTTGTAGTACTACGCTACTACTCAAATGGAATTAATCTATCCCATTAATATATCATGAAATATGTATATTTAATTTATTCTTTTCCATTTTTACTGACGGTTATTTGTGGGTTACAGAAATGCTTGAAACTGTACACATCTCTTTCAGTAGTTTTTCTTTGTGTTCTGGGTTATGGAAATCATTTAAATCCACACTATTTCATCTGAATTGCATTGATGCAGGGTCGTTAAACTACACTACTAGACGCATACTTGATTTCTTATTTAACTTTCGCTGCTTAAACTTATTTTTGCATGATTCGTGTTTTACTTTAGTTGCTAGAATGTTCGACTTTTGAGCTAAAAATAATTTTAAAATCTTAAAAAATTCCTTTCGGATTCTGAAATTAAATTTACTAATATTTATATTATATAAAATTTACTACAAGACTGTTTGATTAAGAAATATAAAATACTCCGAACTTAATTACTTTAATTATTTACCCAAGTGACTAATATTTTAGTTAACCAAAAAATTTCGTACCTGACCGTTTTTCAAAAGTTTGTCTTGTTTTTGCACTTATTTTTTTGTCTGCTTTCACCAGTAACAAACTTAATTTTCAAAAATAAGCGATTATAAACGTCTCCGGAATTTGTTATTGGTATGAAATAAAATATGTGTATTATATGTCTTATACCTGCTTTCACCACTAATGAACTCAATTTTCAAAAATATGTAGTAATAAATGTCCCCCATTTTTTTTTATTGGACTTAAGTGAAACAAATATAAAAATTTAGTATTTTATTTTCTTACCGATTTATGTATTACCTTAAATCATATGTAAACTGGGATCAAGAACTGATTGAAAATAAATAAAATTGTTCAGAATTTTAAGATGTAAGGCAGCTTTTTTTCTCCTCAAGAATTTCATACTACGTTTTTGTACTTTGGATTCTTTTTGGAATGTTTTGGGTCAAATAATTATAATATTGATTTTCTATTATTATCCACCCAAAGTCTATTGTTTTAGGTGGACCATTTTTGGCGTACCGTATCACTTTAAAAAATTTTATCATTTGCTTCAAATTTAATTACATTTAGCTTAAATAGATTCGGTTTAATAATTTATTGTTTGCTTTGATTTTATTAACATTTAGCTGATATAATGTATAATTCGCAGCAATATTAATTACATGGAACTTAAATATATTGAATTTAACGATTTATCACTTCCTTTAATTTTAATATCGGATAAGCTTATTAGAGTCTCGATATTTCATAGTTAATTAAATTCTTATATTTAATTGAGTAATTTTACAATGATTTTAAAAAATGTGCACCTTGGGTGGCTAAATCTATTCATTGTAAAAAAAAAAAAATTGTTCGTATTTCTTTTAATTAGTTGTGGATATTTATTTAAAAAATTAGGACCTGTAAGTATTATTTGTAGAGATAATTTGTTTCAATTAATAGCCGTAATTATCCCCTTTATTGAAAAAATGTAACTTTCATTACTATTATATTAATAATTCAACTATTGCATTATAAATTTCATTACTATTGATTGTTCTCGTTGTTCTATCTCTTTTATTATTCAAAATATTTTTGAACTCAAATTTTGCTTTTATTTATTTATTAAGAAATAAAGAAAGGGACTAGAGAAATTCTGCTGATTATGCAAAGTAATAATCAATAAATTATTGCTTCCTTTTTTTTATATAATATTCATTGAAAATATTTTCTCGAATCAACTCAGAAAAGTAATTTAAGGAGAAAAAAAATTTTTTTTTTTGGCTTACAATTATTTCACATTCTTATTTTTTTTTTTTATTTTCATTTTTTATTATTTTTTTTTTAAATTAACATGTTTCACGAATTCTTTTAAAAATATTATTTTATCTATTCATGTAATTATATATTCCATACTTTTAATTAGTATTTTCGTTTCAGGTCCATAATTTTTTTGGTAATTTTTTTTTGATCAAAGTTATTTTAGATTTTTTTTTCCTGTAATTAATAAATTTTTAATAATATAAACAAATATTCCTATTGTCGTTCACTAAATAATTAACTTTTTTCTGAGTCAACATTAATATATTAAGATCCGTTGCATATATATATTTAATAACCAGGAAATTTCAATAAAAAAGATATTTAGAATCTTATGGACAGTAAGTTAAAGGAATTCTCAAGCTTTTTGATTAGGACTAAAATTTTTCTTAAAGTATGCATAACGAAACTATATTTATATGTATATTATACAATTATATATTATACATTATACAAATATTTAATCAAACGTAATCGTGAAATTTAAAAATAATTTATATATTTGAAATTGGATAAAATATTTTTATCAAATTTGAAATGGAAAGCATATAATTACTATTTTGATTATATGCACTGGAGATATTTCAATATATATATTACATAAATTTTTTATATAATTTAATTCAATAAAACCAAATTCCAATTAAATTATAACAAATATATTATTGAATATATATATATAATTACTTATTGCATTTTGTTCATTATGGTTTTCTATTTCAATAAAGTTATATTAATATTATGTACCTATTTGTTATTATCGTCATGGAATTTAAAGTTATATATTTAATTAGTTTGAATAAAGCAATTGTATACATTTTAATTAAGCGTGTGGGAATTGGGAAAGAAGTTTTTGCTTATAAGAATATAAATAATTCTTTTATTAAAAAAGATCTTTAAATAGTTTAAATTTTAAGACAAAAGGATTTTGTTCATTTTTTAGTTACCTTTTTCACTGTGGTTTCGTTAAAAGAAATTTTTCATCGCTTCATAATACATTGATATTACAAAAATATATTTATTTTGAGTATGTTCATACAGATTTCCTTCTTAATCATAGAAACATATGCACTAATATTACAAATTAATAGTAAAATGAAGAAGCATTACTATTATAATTAAAATACATCACAATAACAGAACTAAATTAAATTATGTCATTGTGAATGTTGATAATCTAAAATTTTCATTATAAATATTTTACCAGTAAGCACATGAGTTTAAAATGAATTCTATATTATCGCTTAAGCTTAGAAATGACAACAGAAAATGAGTAGCATATAAAATATAAGACAAAAAATTTCAAAATATATATATGGCTTACTGTTGCCTAATATTGTGTTGTATACGAACCATATGTTTTAAAAGTAGACTAAATGTTTACGTAATACATGTACATAAAAGTAATTCTTAAGTATAAAAACAAAAAAAAAGTATCCCCATTCCAAAGTTAATCTGACAGATTTCTAGCTGAAGTACAGTTGAATATTTTAAAATGCTTCATTATAAACTTAAGAAAGATTGTGGTGATATAAATCATGTCAAAATAATTTGTATCAAATAAATATAAATATATTTGAATAAAAGCTACTGTTAATTAATTATATTTAAATAATAAAAGACAAAATAAAATGTAGCTGTTTTGCTATCATAATGTGATTACCATTTCATAAATGAGTAAACCCGAACAACTATTCGCATATATAGTTTTATATATATATATATATATATATATTGGACAAAATAACACGAACACCTGTGAAAGAATATGATGTATTTCACACCTGCAGAGCAGCCGCGCCACCTGCAACAGAAGTCTGCCACTTAGTGAGAGTGAAGAGGAAGGTATCAGTCTTTCAACAGCAGACACCTGCGTTGCAAGCGTCTATCGAACTGTCTATGAGAAGTTGAAATGTCCGACCTATCAGAGTTCCAAAGAGGAATGATTGTTGGAGTGCGTTTAAGTGGAACATCAGTTACGGAAGCAGCAAACCTTTTGGGGTTTACAAGGAGTACGGTATCAGCCGTTATCACAGCGTATACGAAAGAGGGTAAGACGGCGTGTTCAAAGCACAACAGTGGCCGAAAGTCAAAACTTGCTGTAGGAACAGACGGGTCTTGAAGTGCATAGTAGCCCGAAAGCACAAGCAATCGTTATCTGAGATAACATTCGAAAGAAACAGTCATCTCCAGGACCCCGTATCAACAAAAACTGTCAAAAGGGAACTTCATGCTGCGAACATTTATAAAAGCGTGGCAATTCGTAAGCCCTTAATGACCGAAACTAACGTTTTCAAGAGACGTCAATGATGCAGTGATCACAAAGGATGGTTCCCACAGCATTGGCAACAGGTAATATGGTCAGATGAATCGTCATTCACCCTATTTTAGACGACCGGACGCGATTATGTCTGGAGAACGCCCAGAGAATCGTTTAATCCTGAATGCCTCTTGCCGATTGTGAAGCAGGGGAGTGACTCCATAAAGGTATGGGGTGTGATATCTTTGGCGCGGTCTTGGATCACTAGTAATTCAGCATGAGAGAATCAAATCTAATCTCTATCTAAGCATTCTAGGGGATCATGTCTATCCTTTTGTTCAGACAGTATTCCCTGAAGAGTGAACGCTTTTTCAAGACGACAACGCTCCTATCCATACTGCTAGATGTGTTCAAGCATGGTTCGAAGAGCATGACGATGAAGTTGAACATTTTGTCTGGCCCTCTCAGTCTCCGGACTTGAATATTATTAAGCATTTATGAGAATATTTGGTATCCACAATTTGTTTTCGATTTCCACCTCCATCCATCCTTTCGAAATTAGAGACCATTCTGCAGTTGAAATGGCTTATTATTCCTTTAAATATTGTCCATGACCTTTAAGCATCTATCCTATGTAGCATTAATTCTATACTTCAGTCAAAGGGTGGTCCAACTTTCTATTAATAAATATTTTCCATTATTTCACAAATGTTCGTATTATTTTGTCCTCCAACTGTATATATATATATATATATATATGCTTTAAATTTATTTTTATTATTTTCTGTAATTAGTATTATTTTTTCTGATTGAGGGTATTACTTTCATTTCTATATATGCCTTAGATTATTCTCAATGTGCAGGAATTTTTGTTATTTGTTTGCAATATTTTGAATCACGTATAAATTTTTGTAATCTCTTTTAACACGGTTCATATATTATTAATTTATTCACTTTCTATTTTCATAAGAAAAGTATGTATATATCCCTTTACTTTATTAGAAAGCCCAATATTTATGGAATTCCAAGGAAGACCGAGGAGCAAAAAATTAAAAAACGAACTCACTTCTTGGGATGAATGATATTTCGTAGACCATAAAAAGAAAAGGAAGACTGTGAAATTTCTAATGTCAGACAGCAGCTGGACAAACACATTTGTCAACTAAAATTGCTTATAGATCTATAAAGATGTGTAAGGCTTATAGATTTCAAAATACAAAACATGATCTAAATTAGTGAAAAATTCCCATATATAACCAACAGTTACGAAAAAATAATTATAAGACTTGTGCAAATGAATGTATATTTGTTATTTTTTCATATTAGAAAAATCTTAATTTGGATGGACCTGTTGAGTTTGAATTAAACTGGCGTTAAGTAAAAGGCAAAAAACTTTTATCTTCAAAAGCGAGCGAGAGGAGGAATGATGGTGTAGTTAGCAAGTGATTATGGCGAAATTTTACTTCAGGTGTCTTCTTAAGGTAAACCAGAATCATACATATTACATTTAGTTATTGGAATATTGAATTCTAACTTTATAATATAATTATTGCCGTTAAGGATTGGATCTCTAAGCAAAATGGAACATCTATTCTGATCACTCAGGACATAAAAAGATTTATTCCGTAATAACAATATTTGAGTTCAAAGACCTCATCTTAACGTTGAATATATGACTGGAAAAATCATAATTGTATTAATTATCTTCAGAATGCTCTTAATTAAGTTTGAGAAAGCTGTCACGGCAATCTACATATCTCTAATAAATCAGAAAAAACAATAAAATTGCATCTACTTACAGATTGCTATGTCTAAAGTTCGACGCTGAAATTAATCATTTCCTAAAATATCTAAATTCTAATAAATTATCTCGAAGTAAACATCAAGCTCACAAAGAAGAGTTTAGCAAAGTGATCTCTATAGAATTGGATTTATTTGCCATTACAAAAATCTACGCTTTCAAAAAATCTCAGCCAGAAAGTTCTAGTTGAGTTGAGTTGTTTTGTGATAAATAAACTCAATCTTCAGAATGCTCTTAACTAAGTTTGACACAGTAACAGGTCAATTGAAAAGTCTCCAGTCTGCCACATAGATGGCGCGAATAGAATTAAATCCATATGTTTTTAGTTAGCCCTAGCCCTCAAAAGATGCGTGTATAAATTTGACAGCTGCCGGATCATTAGTTTGCGAAATACAGCATTTTGAGTGAAGCAACTTTTGTTGAGAAAAAAATGAATAAAAAGAAATTTCACGTGTTGATAAAATATTGCTTTCTGAAGGGAAAAAATACAGTTGAAGCAAACACTTGGCTTGATGCTGAGTTTCCGGACACTGCCCCAGGAAAATTAACCATCAAGAATTGGTATGCTAAGTTTAAACGTGGTGAAATGAGCACCGCAGACGGTGAACGCAATGGACGCCCAAAAGAGGTTGTTACCGACGAAAACATTAAAAAAATCCACAAAATGATTTTGAATGACCGTCAATTGAAATTGAATGTAATAGCAGATACTCTAAAGATATCAACTGAATGTGTACATCATATCATTCACGAATATTAGGGTATGAGAAAGCTCTGCGCAATGTGGGTGCCGCGCGAGCTCACTTTTGACCAAAAACAACGACGAGTTGTAGTTTCGGAGTAGTGTTTGAAGATGATCAAGCGTAATAAACCCAAGCTTTTGCGTCGATATGTGACAATGGATGAAACATGGCTCAATCACTTCACTCCGACGTTCAATCGACAGTCATCCGAGTGGACTGCACACGATGAACCGGCTCCAAAGCGTGGGAATACGCAACAGTCGGCTGGCAATGTTATGGCGTCTGTATTTTGGGATGCGCATGGAATAATTTTCATTGACTACCTTGAAAAAGGAAGGACCATCAACAGCGACTATTACATAGCGTTATTGGACCGTTTGAAGGATGAAATCGCCGAGAAACGGCCGCATTTGAATAAAAAGAAAGTGCTGCTTCACCAAGACAATGCACCGTGTCACAAGTCAGTGAAAACGATGGCAAAAATCCATGAATTGGGCTTCGAACTGCTTCCTCATCCACCGTATTCTCCAGATCTGGCCCCCAGTGACTATTACCTGTTCTCAGATCTCAAAACAATGCTCGCTGGGAAGAAATTTTCGTTGAATGAAGAAGTGATCGCCGAAACTGAGGCCTATTTTGAAGCAAAGGACAAATCGTACTACAAAAATGGTATCGAAAAGTTGGAGTGTCGCTATAATCAGTGTATCACCCTTGAAGGGAATTATGTTGAATAAAAATAACTAATTTTGCCAAAAAATGTATTTTACTATGGTAGGCCGGGGACGTTTCAATTGACATGTTATATACCATATTCAGATTCGATATTGTGTGATTCTATACCAAAATTGTTCTTTGGAGTTATAGACGCTAAGGGGGAAATTATCCTACTAATGTTATAGATTTTTTTAAAGAAAGGTGAAAGTGGCCTTTTACTTTTTTGCAGTCCTTAACTAGAAGAAAATTATAGCATCATAATGAATAATTTGTAATCATTAATTTATATTAGTGTATAATTTAGTGCTATTTTTCCGTTAAATTTATTACAATGTCATGTTTTATGATTTTATTTTATATTTTTGACAAAATTAACAAAAAAAAAATTCGAATAATAATCTTTTTCAAAATATGTACTTGCCCTTCTACATTTTTAAGTAATTCATAAATTGGTGCAAAAGTGTTTTGTGCTCATGTGATTTTCATTTACTCCTTCTGATCTGTTTTGCCAATCGCGATTGGCTTTATTTTCATTTACTCATTCTTTGTCCAGAATTCTTACAAAAACTATATTATAAATTCCAAACAAAAAGACATCGTACTATTTGTATTACCCGTAAAAGAAAGATTTCTTTTTGTTATCTATCCTATCAATTGTTAAAAAGATTAAATATTTCGGAAATAACAAATTATAAATATTATATGTTTCTTGCTGATATGCCAGAAAAATTAGGAAACCTGTATGGATCCAAATATGTGTTGCTTCTTAGGAAGCTCACTATTAACTCCAATTTTAAAAAATTACAATTACAATTTTATATCATAAGACAAAAATATTATAAAGTATATATTTCCTTTTTTATATGAAATATATGTTCAAATAATAATTTGGTGGAAGCTTTGCTTGAAGATTTATATAAAATAATTTGAAACTTAATATTCTACATGCAATGCTAATTTGAATTGATAGTTTAAATTACATTATAAATATTCTAATTGTTTTATTTGTATTTAATTCCGAGTAATGACAGAAATCCTTTTAAATCGAAAGTGCATCTGAATTCAGTATTTCTTCACAAACCCAATGTAGAAAACGGGAAATTTACAAATATTTTGAAATAAAATTCATAACTTTTGTAGTTGAATAATATCTCAACGAAATTAAGTTCATATTATTTATTGAACAAAAAAAAATATGAAATATAGACATTTAAAATAACATGATATATGATCATCATAACGGTGGTTGAATTTGTTTTCATTATATAAATTTAAAATATATGTTTTCTTAATTGAATTGAGTTTGTATAAATTTGCATTTCAGAGTTAGATTTGTGAAAGTATTATACAAATACTACCTTAAGGAAGTAAATAGTCATTAAAATTTTTAAGCTTATACATGTCTTTATATATACATTTTGCAAATATATTTGTATTTTATTAAAAATAACTATATATTTTAATGAATAATATATATTTGCTTCCCCAAACCATTGCCTTTACTCATTTTTTAGTGGCAGTTTGAGTGCATTTCCTCAGGGAAATGTTAGATGAAACAGTACTAATTCATCCTAATGATATCATTTAAACAAGTTTCAATAGCTTACCGTTTTCAGTATTTTCTTCATAACCTTATCATGCTTGAGTGCAATCGAAACCAGGAATAATAGAACTTCATTTCTTTTAATGCGATTTTCTAAGAATATAAATTATCCCCAAAGGTTATATAAATCCGTGAGTAATTCCACTAAGGCATTCCAACTTACGTAAGAAAAATAAAGCATTATTCGAAAGGTAGTACAATCGTCAGATCTCGACACACGTAAAGAATATATTTTAGGAAAGCAGAAAACTTTTATTAATATCTACTATTATCAGGGTAAAAGTAAATAGTGAAGTAAATGACAATAAATTAGGTAAATTCATTTATAAAGCTAATTTTAAATTCAATACTGATACAATAAATTAAATTTACACACACACACACACA
>BMAW01077813.1:0-16704 GCA_019974015.1 Nephila pilipes | reverse complement strand
CTTAGGGATGACAGCCCTCCTTTCATTGAGTCTGTTCTTTCTTGAAAAGTGTCCTCTTTCCTGTCTTCCTTTTCTATATTTTGAAACAAATCTCTCTATTCATAGTTACCACGTCAAACTGTTACACAAATGTTGAATACAAATACTTTAATCATGATCAAAAGTTAGATGGGTCACTCTAACACCTGCTACTGAACGTGTTTTACAATTATTTGAGCCTCTACATTCATACTTTTAAAGTTTAGACAAGTATCTAAAAATTGAATTTTTAGATATTTATCTTGATTTTTTAGATATTTATCTTGATTTTTTAGATATTGAGTTCTTGAATTTTTTTTCCTTATATGAAATATCATTGATATTATTATATTTTGTATATAATCAGACTTCTATTTTCCATGAAATTATTCAAAAGTTTGAAGGTGAACATAGTTCTGCTACAGAGGGTAGTCTTATTTTGAACGATTTTGTCCTTCAATATAAATCACAATTCGAAGAAAAAATTATTCCTTTAATAATAATAATAATAATAATAATAATAAATTGTCAATCTTAAAGGAATCAAATCGAAACATAACGGAAAAGCGAACAAAAGAAATCAGAATTTTTATCAAATATTTTTTCAATATGTTGAAGAATGATCGGAAACAAATTTCACAGGAAATAACAGTTTTCAATGGTGCTTTTTGATTTCATCACAAGAAAATTGGGAAGATATTGAAAATTGTGTTAAGTTTTTTATCGAAAGAAATACCTGATATTAAAATAGAGGAAAATTGTCTGCTTGAAGAATTTAGAATTTATATGTACGATGAGAAAAATTAGAATATATTTATAAGTTGTATATATAAATTCTGGTAAATTAAAATAATGGGTAGATCATCATATTCAAATTGATAAACGATGAAAGGAAATAATTAACCATTTCAAATAAACGCAATCATTATGAATATTTAATTATTCTTGTTAAATTTACGTTGTGTTCCCTGGAACTAATGCAGCAGTTGAAAGAATTTTTTCAATTGGTTATGATTTTCGGACAAGGGAGAAATCAAGGTTGAATGTTGATACGCTTTTTACTGTACTCACCGTAAAATTGAATATGAAACATATTTCGTGCTCTGAAATTTTCAATATATTGTTAGCAAATCATATATTGACAAAAAAGTATTCTTTTAATGGAAAAATACTCAATTAATTAATTAATTAAAATGAATGTAAACATAATTAGTGCGATTTTGTTTGAATTAATAAAATGTTTCAATTATTTATGCTAAAATTTCTCTTAAATTAGTTCCTCCTCCTTTTTAAATTTATCATTTGATCAATTATAATAATATGCTTAATATATATAAATCTCTACTTTTATTATGCTTAATATATATAAATCTCTACTTTTACTATGCTTAATATATTGGGTTGGCAACTAAGTAATTGCGGATTTTTTTTAGAAAATCAAAGACAATTTTTTCATGGAACTAAATAACTTTATTCTGTAATGTATTGCCCATTTTGATCAATGACCTTTTGCCATCTTTCAGGCAGCATCATAATCCCACGTTCATAAAACTTCTGGTTTTTATTAGCAAAAAACTGAATCAGGTACGATTTGACATCATCATCATTATTGAAATTTTTACCATTCAAGGAGTTTTGTAAAAATTGAAACAAAAAGTAATCAGATGGTGCAAGATCAGGACTATATGGTGGATGTGGCAAATCATCCCAACCAAGCTCCAATAATTTTTGCCGAGTGACCAAAGATGTGTGTGGCCTTGCATTGTCATGATGGAATACAACACCTTTTCGATTTGTCGATTCGGGCCGCTTTTTTTCAACTGCATTGTTTAATTTCGTTAGTTGTTCAATGTAGACATCAGAATTGATCGTTCGGTTGGGTGGTAAGAGTTCAAAATAGACAATTCCTTTGTAATCCTACCAAACTGATAACAAAACCTTATTTTTATGAATATCAGCTTTTGATGTTGTTTGAGTGTGTTCACCTGGCCTGCTCCACGATCTTTTCCGCTTGATATTGTTGTAAACAACCCATTTTTCATCGCCAGTTATCAGTCGTTTTAAAAATGGATAATTTTCATTACGTTTCTTTAGCAAATCGCAGCTGTTAATGCGTTGCCATAAATGCGTTTCTTTCAGTTCGTGAGGAACCCATATATCGAGTTATTGAACATAGCCAAGTTGTTTTAAGTGATTTTCAATGCATGTATGTGATACATGAAGCTTCTCTGCAATCTCACGTGTTGTACTGTGATGATCCGAATCGATTATTGCTTTGATTTGGGCGTCATCAACTTCAACTGGATGACCAGAGCGTTTTTCATCTTTGAGTGAAAAATCACCAGAACGAAATTTGGCAAACCAATTTTGACACTGCCGTTCTTTTAAGGCTTCGTCACCATAAACATCACAAAACTTTTTATGAGCTTGCGATGTGTTTTTCCCTTTGCGGAAATAAAAAAGCAAAATATGACGAAAATGTTCCTTTTGATTTTGCATTCTTCAACGAAGGCTAAGCGAAAACTACGCAACCGATCAAAAAACTTTTTTTACTGATTGACAGCTGAATTGCCAACTATCAAATAATAAAATGTGTTTTACATTTGTACTACGTCTGCAAACCTAAAAATTGAACTGACGCCATCTATGAGTGAAATCCGCAATTACTTAGTTGCCAACCCAATATATAAATCTACTCCAAATGAAAAATATTACTGGGAAAATGTAAAAAATGTTATTGTAAAATAGAGCGATTTCTTTATAACTATAATTAAACTAAATATTTGTGGGTAAATTGTTTTGGTAATTGCAAAATTTATGAAGAATTTATAAATCAGGTAAACCATCTGCGGTATTACTGATAATTTAAATATTGTTAAAGATAACAACTTAAAAAAAACTTTGAACACTAGTACATGATTTATGCTCATTGTTTCAAAAAATAACAATTATATGTAGAACTATCTTTGTAAATTTAATACTAAATGGCCGATTAATTATGATTTAACTATAGAGGTTGTCCACGAATAAAACTAATGTATTGGGTATGATTATAAGTAATTGGGTTTTAAGACTAATCAGAGCATATATTATAAATACTAAAGAAATTCAAACAAATATTTTCAATACGATGGTTTTAACATTTATGTTGATTCAGTCCCTGTGGAATACGTAACTATGGGCAAATATTTCTTATATAATATTTCTTATATTTATAATAATTATATAATATATGTAATATATATATATATATATATATATTTATAAATTCTCTTAATAGTTTGGGGAAATTTAAATGTATGCTTATATTATATTGAGATAGATAACAACCTCATACAAACCATAACATTTCTTTTAATCATGTAATATTTTCACAAATTTTGATTTAAAATATACAGTATAAATAAGTATCAAATTTATAATAGGTGACAAAACTGCAGTAAAAACTTTCTTCAGCAGTAAAAACTGTTTTCTTTCTTCTTTTTTCTTTTTTCTAAACATATGATTTTACCCTATTGATTTATATTGGATTTCATATTTTTAATTTTGTGATGTTCATCATATTTTTTGCCATATATGTCATTAGTTAAATTTTAATAATGTTATTTTTTTGAAAAAACTTTTTTCAGAAATGCAAGGAAACATAATTCTTAATAAAACTGATAAAAATTATATTTCTAATATATTCATCTTTTTTTTTTCTATAATTAAAATATTCATTTAACTCATCCGTTCAATTTATATGATATCAGATTTCTTAGAAAAAAATTAATATTACTTGATTTTCATTATAAATATACACTGAAATATATTTTCAACTCTTATAATTTTTAAACGTATGAACGTCATCAAAAACGTTTTTCTTTCCTTTATTTTTTTAATTAATTTTCTAGCTTCAATGTATACTTTAAGAAAGAGTTTTAGGAGTGTTTTCTTAACTTCTTCCTTCTAAAGCTTAATGTAAATTAATTTAAGATTTCTGTACTAGTTGAATAATAACAGTTATTTCTTAAACTTATAATTCAAGAAAGATTAATCAGTTTTATTTATTATTGAAAATTCTGCTTCATAAGTTCAAATCAAAATATATGAACGAATTTTCTTAGAATAATTTCATAAGCAGTAAAAAAACTCTACTAAAAAGATCAACAAAACATGTAATTATTTTTGACATGCCTATGATTTTATTTGTGTAATGGAGGAAACGTATTGTATAAAACATTCAATAACATTATTTTAAAAAACACCCTCTTTAGAATGACCTATATGGTTATTTCCCTTTCTAACAAAATACGAATATTCTTAAAATGAGAATGGAACTTCGAATTTTTGATATCTCCAGTTGTGTAGTTCGAAGATCAAATGAATAGTTGTGAAAGTAATAGGAATTGAAATTAATCTCTTTTACTGAAGCACTAATTTGTAACAAAATAGAGTAGTGGCATTTGTGCTCCGGATTTAATTATCTATTTGAAGTTGAAATCATTCACAACATTCTGAAAACTCAAACTAAAGAAATTCAACAAAAGGTAACTTTAGGAATTGAAATGATTGTTTCATACATAATATTCTCGTAAACGATTACATGATCACGCAAAAATGTTTAATATATTTCTAATGCATATAAGTATCTAAGAAGTTTATGGGAAAATCATGTTTTAAACAATAACCCTAGTATTATATATATATATATATATATATATATATATAAACTTCCTATTGATATTTTGATATTTCTAAGAAATTTTAATTTTATAATATTAAATATAACTTACTCATTCTAAGAAAATAATAAATTAATTAAAGATTGTTCCGTGTCAAATATCCAAGCAGATGCATTACGTATAACTAATAAAAAGCAAATATTAGAATACCAAAAAAAATATACAATCCTTGAAACAGATGTAGCAGCATATTATGATATGGCATGCTATGTAATTCAAAACAAATTTATGTATTATAGAAGCATATACAGGAAGTAATTTTCTGTAATTCATTGTTTATTTGCATGATTAATTATTTTTAAGCAGCAGAAAAGAAATCGAGTTTTTAATATTATACTTTAATGTGATTTTTAATTTAAAATCTTTCGAAAACTAAAACCGAAATTAATGAAAAGACATATTGTATTTTTAAAATGATATTCCGTCAAGAAATTCGCTACTGTTATTCTTCTAAAATAGTTTAAGCATACTCAAAATTAAAATATCAAAATTATAACATAGATTTGTATGAGATAAATGTATACATTAATTGGAGATCTGTTCAATAACATTTGGAAAATTTTTCGAATTAACTATGTTAATAAATCATTATTTTTGGATTTCTCTCCAAGTTGTTGCAACATTTATCGTGATTATCCTTTAATAATTTTATTAACGAAACAACCAAATATTTAGTGAAGTATCGTCTTTAAATTTTAATGAACAGAAACAAATATGAATATCACCAATGTCAGTAGTAATTACTAATGAAATTTAGAAACACATACATAACAATTGTATAGCATTTATATACCCACTGATACTTAATAAATACACACCTAATGTCATTTAGTAATTTAAATGCTTCATTTCTCTAATAATGCTGCCCAACCGATGATTCAAATTCCCAAACCTAATTTTCCATTTTCAAATATAGTCCACGAGAGAATATATTCTCTACCTCATTTATGAATATAAAGGGTTATAGACAGACTCATTAAGGACTATTTATAAGTCCGTCCGCTCTCGTAAAAGAGTTGAATTTATGGACAAATTTCGAGAACCTCACAAACCATTTTCAAAAGGAATACTTATTTTACAGTTAATCGGCTGTCACTGAAAATATATTTTACTATAGTTTTCATAATAAAACTTCTTACCATGCAATATAACCGGTTTTTAATATGTTTAAAATGCCAATACAATTTTAATCTCAATCTATTTAAATACATTATTTGCAGAAATATATTAAACCTTTTTTTTTTTTTTTTAAAAAAGGAAATTAATTTATATTTTTAAATAATGATATTTTAAATATTTTTTTAATTAATTTAATAAACCTTTTTTTTTTTTTTTTCAAAAAGGAACTTTAGTTCTATTTTTAGATTATGATCTTTTACATATGTTTTTAATTTTTTTAACTCCTAGAATGAGTTATTTTTAACTAATCCTATATTGTTTTAATAAATTTGAATTTTTTTCTAATATAAAAAGACAAACATTTATCAATATTAGAGATTTATAATTGCAAAAAGAGAAATTCCTCATAATTAATTTTTTTGACATTCGTAAGATAATTTAAATGAATAAATTTTCTGTATTAAAATGTTATCATGAAATATTTATATATATATATATATATATATATATATATATATATGTAATAAAATGTGGAAATTGTAATCAAGAAAGAAATAGTAACATATAATAAAATTTTATTTGTAAGTATTCGAACTTTTTTTCAAAGAATAATACATGAGTAAACCAGCTATTTTTCAAAAATGTCATTGAATAATTTTTGAAAAATTAGATGAAAAGGGATAAATTCATGTAATTCAGGACATTTTTTTTCATAATTGTTGCAATAATATACAATTAAATAAATATCTAATATTTTTTTCTGATGAAAATGTAGTATATAATACAACATTTATCACAGAAGAATACAAGTAACATTTATTGTAATGAAATGGCCTATAATCATTACATCTTATGATTTTTCAATGAAATAAATATATTTTATAATAAATATAAGCATTGGTTCTTACAAACGTAAGTCTTTAAAGCATATACAATGCAAAAATATCACTTTTTAAACTACTAACGCAAGCAGATGGTTCTTTTTGATCAGCAATCAGAACCCGTTGTCCCAAAGTTAGCAGATTTGTCCTCAATTTCAAGTATCCCGTTTAAATTCACTAAACTGAGCTCAAAGACTATCCAGTAGACCACACCATAAGTTCAGTGGTCAATTATTAGTATTGAATATAACAATTTAAAAACATTTCTCAACAATCTCGTCTCTTTGGACAGTTGACTGTGGTCCAAAATGAGGTTTGTCATGTACCAACATGCTGATAATTTTGAAAGGAGGAAACTTATGGTCCACTTGAATTTCTTCCAAAGCAATGCCATAGTAAATTGTTTCAACTTTGTAACAATTTCTGAGGATATTAATTCAGCGAGAAAGCTAAATTTTCCACCTTATCCTTGCTCACTTAAATATACCAAAAATGTATCGAGAAGAGAGTAAAGCAGCTAAGGCGAAAAAATTCATTAAGGAAAACACAGCCTTACTGGGGGCTCCACTAGCAGTACTGAATTCACAAAAGTTTGTGCCATACGATTGAAGTTGGAGAAATGTGTACTTTGTAACTCATCTAAGAGCAGCGTTATTCTGGAAGATATTTGGCACCCTCCCAAGTACCATTATTTACAGTGTTTAAACTTACGAAAAATCAATTAGTTAAAAAAGATGTTGCGTAATCCTTCATCAAAATTAGATAAAGTATAATCAACTATTTTTGTATTTCATTTTATACAGGGAATTGAAGAAATTTCAGTTTTCAGTGACTTTATGATTGAGGAATTTTATAATTTCAACTAGTAAACGCAAATAGAAGACAATTTATTTTTAACTACTTAACCTTTTAAGTTTTAGGAAAATGAGTAATTTTAGCTGTCTAATTACGTGCAGATATTACATTAATGTAATAATTCTAATATTTATTACTTGATTTTTAAAAAATTATGTTAATAATTAATATTATAAATATTAGTTTGTAAGACATTAAAATATTTAGACAAGCAAACTCAGTTTTAACTTCATGAAACATTTAATTATTGCATTTATCTGAAATTCTTCTTGCGTGTGATTCAGTTTAAAAACATAGAATTCCATAAGTTCATAAGCTGAGCTACGTAACTTTACCTTTTGAATCGTTTCAATAACTTCCACCCAATTACAGAAAAGGAAAGAAAAAAACATAACAAGATTGATAGCATTTTTCTCACTATGCAAAACATTTCACGGTACAAGTACTACCATTTGTATGCTGTTTAACTGACTAAATTCAGTGAGTAAATATGATCCATAACTTGGAGTACGATGCATGAAATGGGGGAACTCAGTTCATCAGCATGCATTGATGAAAAGTTCACAACGCGAGGAGAGCTTGGCAGTAACCATTTGAAAAATTCTTCAGAAAAGATGAACTTGTCTGCGCGCAGTTTGATACTCGAAGGCGAGCCGGTCTTGTTTATGATAATCAATGGGTTAAAATTTTTGGAAAAAAGATCTAATGGATTTCAGAAAATACTCAAGAATTACGGACATTTAGTTTCTTTTTTTTATTTTTTCTATTACATTTATAGAGTTATTTTTATATATATATATATATATATATATATATATATATATATATATATTGGTATGCGTGTGCATATTTAAAATACTATTTCATAAAAGGTAAGAAAGTAGTTGAATGTACTTAGAAAATTGTAGAAACTAAATAACTAAATGGAACATATATATATATAATCCCAAAAATTACATTTAGTGCCTACATATTATACACATATAAAGATGTTGTCAGCTGCATAAAGTAGAAAGAAACAGAAAGTTTCTTCACGCAACAAATAATAAAAAGAAAATGAAAAGAAAACGAAAAAAATAGCGAAAAAAAATAAACCACACAATATGTAGAAATACTTCGTGTGCCTTTTTTCATTCATCAGCATCCATAGAGTACAAGGATGAAGACTACAATAGTGGAAAATGTTTTGAACAAATAATTTTGATTCATTTGAAGGAAAGGTTCAAAATTTAAAACAAAAAATTTAGGATTTTTATGGCAAGAGGAAAAGAGAAACTGACGATTTAATGATTTTATTAAACCATTGATAATATCATCTCGAATATATCTTTCTTTTATTTAAAATTTGCACTAAAAATACATTAAGAAGGATTTAAAAGAAGTAGCTTTATCATCTTATGGGAGAACTTATGGATTCAAATATATAGAAATAAGTTCATAAATGAGCACATAAATTCAAAATAAATAAATAAAAACTAGAAAAATCAAGGAAAATCATTTTTTTTGACATAAAATGATTTGTCATATCAGAATTTTAATCCTAAGGCACTGAACAGTGAGCGTTTCAATTTTGACCTACTTGATTGAATGAATTCATGTCACTGTTTATCATTTTTCTTATTTCTTTATTTCTGATACTTAAATAAAGTTATAATATGTTTAGAATTCCCGTTATTTGACGTATATCTTTTAATTACGAATTTCGTAGTGGCAACTCATTATATGTAATTCCTTTTCATAATATTTAATATTTTTAAATTAATTCTGAGTTACATTTTTGTTCTGCTTATTTCATAGATTATTACTTTGTTTTTCCACTGAAAGTACTTTAACAAACAAACGTCATAATTCGTAGTATAAAAGAAAATTTGTTGAATTCCTTAGAAATAAATATTTAAATATGACGCTGCTATTTCATTTTTTTTTAATTTAAATGAAGTTGACATTTCTCATTGATTTCGTAAGAACACTTAGCATAAATAATAAAATTTAAAGCATAGATATGGTGAGGAATAATTAAAAGTTCATTAAAATAGAGTTTCTTTGAATAGATAGCAGTTTTAGTTTAACATATCAAGGCAAGAGTCAAATGAAATATTTGCACATTATATTAACATTTAGTTGACGCTCGATTGTATTCAAATTCAAATTACAAAGCGCGAATATGAATTATGGTTATTCCTGAATAATTGAATCCCTTCAATTCATTTAATTTAACTTCAATGAATTATTTATGTAGATTGTAAAGCTTACTTTCCTTAATGCAAATAAAAATATTTATTTCCTAACAATTTAAAAAAAAATGTTATTTTGTCATAATTATATTGATACATCATGTTTATCTAAAATAATTTAACCAATTTATATTGCTTAGAGACTTATTCTAAAAAAATTCATTTTAAGCCTTTTATTCCTTTTATATATTATTTTATCGTCAAATGTATAAATTAGTAGTATATGATAATGTTATATATTTATGACTTTTTCATCAGTTTTGTAATATGAATAAATTAACTACTAAAAGAACTTCGGGCTATAACGTCAATAGAAATTTACGAATGTTAGTTCTTAAATGAACAACTAATTCACCCTATTTGAAAAATATAGGATTTTGTTTCATAAGAAATGAATATTAAAAACTTATGCATATATATTTTAATTCAAATCATACAAGTTTATATAAGTAATTTTAAGCACGGGTTTGCATTGTTGATCTTGATCGCTCCTCTGATGTACCGAAATGTGATATTTTTCTCTCCTTAACATATAAAGTAAATTCTATTTAAAAATGTCAACAAAATTAATTTCTTAAATGTGAGTGATGATAAATTTAAAAAAAAAAAAAAAACAAATAATCGTTTACATACTAGAAAAATTTGAAACATGAACATTTCAATTTCAAATACATGCTCTAGAAAAGGTTTATGGCATACATTTACTTCAGTGATTTTCATTTTTTAACAACATCAGAACCTCAAAACTTTTAATAAACAATTAATAAATGTTTACTATAAACATTTAATAAATGAATTCTTACATAGTTTTTGAATCTAGGATATGGTATATAATTTGAAATATAATTCCAGTCTTCCAATTTATTTTCTTTGGTTCTATGAGCAATGAACGAATAAAAAGATTCTACCAGGTATTCAAACAATGGAAAAAGATACAAAGATAGATGGGATTCTGATGTGATGGGTAAGACTTGGAGTTTGTTTTCTAAGAAAACATAAGTCAGCAAGTTAGAGGATAAGTAAATGGGATTTATGAAAATGGATTTATGTAAATGGGATTTATTTATATTCTTTAAGCATTCCTTGTAATTTTGTTTGTCACTGATGAATATTTTAAGTTTTATACCACGAATTTTAATACACAAAATCTAAAACTGCATTACCATTTACTTCTTTTTTTGAAAAAGCATTGACTTACAAAAAGTACTTTTAAAAGTAGTGAAGTTTCAATACTAAAACCAATTCAATGACATTACATTTTGTAATCCAATTTTTAATTTGGTCTGAATCTCAATGCATTTCATGATGAAATTTCATTTAGAAACATATTTTATTTCATTTTAATTTGCCACTTTCAGGGAAAAAGCAGATAACTCTGACTCATTATTGGTCCCTGCTACAGAAGGAAATGGATATTCTCCTTTTTGAATTTTCATTTCGTAATCAACTGAGTCAATTTGTTATGGAAACATTAATCTTCCTCCTGTGCCAGAATTTGATAAAATTAATTGTTTATATTATTATTGGATTAGGCATACAAAAAGAAAAATTTCAAGACATTTTAATTGTCTTTTAAAACATTATCGTTTTAAATATTTTGCTGCATTTTTTGCAGCCTTTTCTAAATGGAATTCTCTTATTTTGCATTCGATAAATCTTGATGGTATTTTTATTACATACATCCAAAACAATAAGTTATATTTTTTTTTCAATAACCCATTCCTATACTGTTTCTCTCTGTAGCTAAATAAATTTAAAAATAAATTTATCCTTTTGCTTATACCGATCTTGTTTATCATCCTTATTTTTAAGTACAGTGAGTAATAAAACTTCACTCAGTAAGACGAAATTCTTTGTACATATTAATCTACTGATTATGCCTCGAATTATTAGTATTGCAATTCGTTCCTTATAACTATTTACATTTTATAGTATACTGTTCTGATAAATGAGGTTTCATCTGTGTTTCGAACTAGAAACGATTTGGATAATTATAATTTATGTATAGTAACTGTTAAAGAATTTAAAGTTTAAAAACAAAATAATGAATTGAAATGATGGAAAGTTACAAAATATTAAATAAAACTAAAATTAATCTGTGGTAAGCAAAACTATGATAAAATTCACCCAACTAAGAGTAAAAAAAATAAATCTTGATGTTTTTTTATGATGCAGGCATCATTATTTGCTAATACATATGAATATTTTATAAGATATCTGCTATATACTGTAATCTGTACGAGGTTACAAATAAGATATATTTCGTTCAGTATTGTATTTCAAAATTTCTGTTCGCATCAATTTGCAGAAAGACTCGATTATACATTTTTACTTAGTAGAGACTTCAGCATTTTGAAAGACATACAAAATTTTGGAAACAGCAAGTATTTTATCTAAAATTATAACCCGGTATATATAGAAAAAAATGTGTTTTTGTAAAAATTGTGGACGAAAAACGAATCTGTCAGGCAATCATTACAGATAGACTTCAATGACTTAGAACAACATTCAAAATACCGTTTCAAATAAAACGGTTTAGTGGTCGTTTCGCAGATTAGATATATATGGCAGTGGGGTACGGCACAATACTTTAAAAATGATTTCAACGACAAAAAACCGCATATGAGGTTTCAGAGTGTATCAAAAATCGGGCCATAATGGTTACAAATATGTAATGTGGTATGATAAACTGTCTTTCCCTTCGATTTACAACAAAGGAATAAGTTAATTTCTACTCAACGTCTCACGAGTATTTCAAGTTTACATTTCTTGTTTCAAATTATTAAACCTAAACCCTATTTGTATCAGTAGTGTTAAGTGCTTAAAATGCTTCATGTATTATTATTTTTTAATTATAAATTTACCTCATGTATTTGCTTGATAAATTTATGACAAACAAGATTACCAATACACCTTTACATGTTCTTGTCAAAGCATTCATTTTCTTTCTTTAGTTTCTCTACTCCTCATCTTGTTTTGAATATACACAGAACAGCCGAATTATATATAGTATATATTTTATCTTTATTTCATTCTAATATAAAATTATATCTGGAGTCTTCACTATTCACCTTCATGTATTTAACTTTATGTTTGGACTTATGGCGAGTATTAGAAATAAAAATATTTTATGTAATCTTCTTTCGATACACATGATAAAAAAAACTCGTATCTAGTTGAAGACTCAACTGAACCTCAATCAAGGATATGAAAATCTGTATGGCAACTAAGATGGATGCATTCATAAATGAGAACACCAAGACCTCCAAATATGTCTCTTTCGATGACGTTGGGGATATTACTGTGGGTTCCCCGCTTTCTCCAGATGTGTGTGCATCCAGAATCGCTACTCAGAAGAAATATGCTCTCATCCGCAAAAAGTACTCGATACCACTTATAATGTGTTCAATTTTGGAGTTTCTCAGCACCACAGAAAACGCATTCTTCAATCAGCAGGCGCTATAGGTACACACCGTACAGGTCATCGGGCAAACAGTTAACCACTGTGCCGCCTCCTGGCCAAGGTAAAAGTTGATATCAGTCTTCCAATTGTCTGTGCTGTGTGTCTCGCGATATTACCCGTGGTCTCCACCTGTTCCTTCTGGTCTGTAAGGCAATTTGTACTCAGGTGCGGTTGCTCGTGTACGATCACTGCTTAACCATCTGAATGGTAATCCTGCAGTTTGAAATTCACTCCAACGTGATAAAACGAATCTGTGAGCAGTCCCTCTTTGGGAAATTTTGACCTTTCTCTATCTTTTCTATCGATTGACTGTTCCATATTTTCTTCTTATGCTTCAACTCAACAGTGTTTAAACTGAATCGTTTTCCGTTCGCAATCGTTAAACTGCAATCGTTTTCCCAGAAATGCTAACACAGTCGACATACTTTATCCCCCTCCGACATTCTACATTACGTCTAGCTACATATCATCGTATGCGGTACCGTACCTAAACATAGTTAATTTCTTTATTGGTTTTTTTTAGTCCACTCTGCCTCTTGGTTTAGCTAATGTGCTTATATATATATATATATATATATATATATATATATTGATATGAATCAAACTTATTCTACTCCAAGAATATGTGTGGAGTGAAAATCAAGTCCAAAATGGACGATAAAGCAAATGATGATTTATTCTAAATCTTCAAGATGACACACAGGTAGCACAATTTAGACAATAGCAGACACACAGGACTTTCCTAATTCAATGACACAGATACAGGAACAAAGCACATATTAAGTTCTGTCACAGTTATTTCAGCAATGTTCAGCTCACCAACTTATTACTCTTCACTGCAGACAGCCTTCGCAACAACATTCTGCTCTTTCAGGGTAAGCTCTGACGATTCCCAGATGATTCACGTTTCTTCTTCAGAAATTTACACAATACGCTTCACTGCGAAAGCCCACAGCTTTCGATCGATCCTCCGATCTATCTCCACAACTGAGTCTCCAAAGAAAGACTACCCGATATAGTTCCGTTTGTTTCAGGCCGAATCTTCAGCAGATTTCATGAGGTCACAATTACCCGATCCATCTACAAAGCTAAGTCCGCAGACAATTGATTCCGTAAACAGGCCCATTCCTCCTCCGACTGACAGTAGCATTTGGCGTATTCATAATTTTTCTAACCAGGAGTGAAATCACTTGTGAAAATTTATGGAAAACTTGTAAGTTTCTTACCGTTCAGTTTTTCGCTTAGGTTCTAACGCCTTCGAGTACTTTCTATTTGTTGCCAAAGCTGCCAAGTTACTCAAAAGTCACCAAATGGTTGCCAAATATGTTTTTTTGTATGAGTGTAAGGATAATTAATTTAACTGAATAAAGTTCTGCATCCGATTTCATTTTTCTTATCCTGCATTGCATTTTAGCACATGACGTTCCAGATTTATTATTTCCCTAGCAAATTTCACTCAATAAATTCCAATACCATTTCATTTCCTTTATCAATCATTACCCAAACTATTTCACGTGTTAGCCTTGATCCGAAATTTGAAATAAATATAGTTGAATTAACAATAATTATAATATTTAAGAAATTAATCGCTAAATAATTTTACTCTGGTATAAATTTGCATTGCACATGTGAATACGATTTTAAATTCCTTGACTTTGCTTACGACAAATTAATCATTTTAACATCAGAAATTGTATGATTATCTGAAGCATCACAGATTAAAGCAGGTAGGATCCAGGTCCGCTCAATTGGATTTGAAATTGTGGTTCAAAGCTTTCTTGGAAAAAGAAATTGCACAATGCAAATGACCTCAGATGAATAAAACTGATGTAGAAAAAAAATCAATGTCATTCGAACGACATTTTTTTTCTCTCTTCATGAAGTACGCTTCCGTTTTATAAAGCAGTCTCCCATCGAATGATAGGCAAACGAAGAAAAAAGAAACTGCAAAAAAAAAAAAAAAAAAATAAGAACAAATCCTAACCACTATTAAGAATCAGAAATGATGAATATGGCTATTTTCACAATGAAACAGAGTGTCGAACCAATTCTCCAGACAATCAAAAAATATATTGGAGACCATCACAACGTTGAATTTGACATATAGTCCTCTGTCATCAAATGGAACCTGAAAAATACCGTTGCATCAGTAACTTTAGCGCAGACCAAAGGAAATAGAACCATTGGATCCTTTCGAATGACAGAACAATGTAAGAAAATATCGCAAACCCAAAGACTTCTGTTTCTCAGCCAAGAAGATGGCAAACCAAGGAGACACCAAGAAAGGCGCTAGGAAGGTCTCCCTTGCCTAGGGGTAATTTATTTTTTTCTTTCAACTCAAATGTAAATAAAATGTCATTCTGCTGATATACTTCCATTAGGTGAAATTCTGAAAAAGAATTTAACGTGTCATCTCTACAGGAGCATAGGATCCTGGTGCTTTCACATTTTTCAATATTTATTTAATTTTTGTATCATCTCATAAATCATTATCTCATTTATTATATCACTTCTGAAAAGGACTGAAACTGATTCTTTGACTTCTTTTTGAAATGTACCTTTTTCTTTAAATTTTACTTTTCATCCAAATTCCTGAAGAATGGTTAATATTTGGTATATTTCAAGTTTATAAAATATATAGTATGTTTTTTTACCAATGTTACATATTGATTCTTAATATTTTAATTAAAACATTAATTATGTTGGTTTGTGAAATAAAAAATTATTGAAAATTACTAAACGTAATATATATATTGTAGCTATTTTAATGTGCATAATAAATAAGTGTAAGCATTTACCCTTTCTAAAAATCAAATAAACTGTGATTATGTGACATAAACCTTAAATTTGTTTTATTTTAAACGATATTGCTTATCATGTGAAATTGAAAAGCAGATGTTACATTTAGTAAACATTTTAATATAATACAAAATTTTATTTGAATACTTTTAAAGAATCTGCTTTTTTGAAAATATTTATTTGTGTTTAACATTGGTAAGAATTATATAAGAAAGAAAGGTTAAATATCCGTGTTTGAATAGAAAATTGTAATATTTGGCCAATAGGTGGATGGACCATAATTACTAAAATGAATGATACTGATTTTTTTAACCGAGAGATAAACAGAAAGACAGTCGCAATATATTTCTTTCTTCTCCAACAAATGTTTTCTATTTTCTTAAATATTTTTATAAATAAGTTAATTTCATTTAATTCTATTTATAATTAGTTTCAAAACTGTGAGCTTGAATATGATAACCACATAACCTGATTACATTTTTCGAGAAATTTTCTCTCCTAAACTGAATATGAGAGAATTGCTGCTTTCAATCCAAAACCTCAAGTAAAAATTGCTGAATTTACAATAAATTAAATAACGATGCAATATAACCTGCACTGCGTTAGATCAA
>BMAW01077810.1:109837-162404 GCA_019974015.1 Nephila pilipes | reverse complement strand
TGTTGCGTAAGCAGTTCAGTTACGTAATTTTCTTGTACATTGTCTTAATTTTCATTAAAATCTTGGTTTTCTTTCTTTGTATTCATTTGAAAATAATTATTTTATAACGTAGTTAGTATTTAAACAATCTCAGATTTAATAACTTCATTATTTTTCTATATTTTAGTTGATGAGGACAGCAACTGAAATGGAATCTTTGTTCCAGATATGAAATATCGTACCGTGCTCTAGACTCACAGATCAGATTTATATCGATCTATTGGACCAAAGGCGCAGCGCTGGGGTTCCCAGGTGGCCTTTAACAATCTAAGTCAGCCAAAGGCATTCGCTAGTTAAATAACACCTTAGAAGAATGGCATGGTTTGAGCTTTTAATTTTAGTTATCGAAACTAACCAAAATATATAAGTGTCCTGTTCAAAGAAATATATGAATGTTAATTTACCCAAAAATTATCTTCTTCTAAATAAAAGTAGAAACATAATATTGATTGATCAATTTAATTTAAAATATTTTTCAAATTTAGATCTTTTGGTATTAAATGATATCAAAGGTAATAATTCATATCAGCAAAGTGTTAGGATTATAAAAAAGAGTTTAAGGGTTTTATTATTTATAATAAAGAGTTTCGAGGGGTTTTTATAAAATTGTTGCAGTATTTCTGATTTTCTATTCGCTTATAGAATTATAGCAAAAACTTCATCTTTGGCATAGCGCCATAAAAAAAATCAAAGGGAGTAATATCTGGTGAACGAAGGAGCCATGGTATTGGGCCATCATGTCCAATCCACATGTTTGGGAATGTCACATTTAATGCTTTCCTGACGTGTAAACTCCAGTGAGATGGAGTGCCATCGCGTTGAAATGTGAAAGAGTAACTCATGAAATTTAATTTTAAAAAACAATGCTAATACATTCCTGCACATAATCCTTTGGTGATAGGGAGAAATCAAGCAGATTGTCAATTTCAAGACAAATGTTAGGTAGAATTGCTAATATTTATCTGTTGAGGAAATTCTTTCTGTAATACTGCTTTTCAATTCATTTACAGAAAACCCCTTTTGGGTAAAAGCGTTATATTTAACATAGACCTTTAATAAAGTCAAGAAACGTGTTGTCTTGTGAACAATGGGTCCATGGTATTTAGTTATTACAGCAAGTAACGAAATTACGGAAAGATAAATTGCTCCAGCAAACGATGAGAAACTCTTGCTAATGTCTTTTCAACAAAAATGAAAGCGCCTATAATCTGGTTGGGTAATATGTCAATTTCGAAGGATTGTTAGAGAACGGTGTGTGCATCGTTTCCTTTTGTTGTTTCGAAGTACCTTTTTGAACATCGTCGGACGTTTCAGCACACTTCCCGCAACATTTATATATCAAGCCTCGATTTCAACATTTTACCAGAAGGTGGAGCCTTTTGAAACGCCTTTCTCAATTTCTCCGTTGCATTAATGTCATCGACTGATATTCAGCATACCACAGAACAGCACGTACCTTTTCCTGAGGAGATGTCATTATTATTATTATTTTGGTCGAAGTAACGGTGTGCGCATGCTCGAAATTTTCGCGTCAAGATTTCATTGTAAAATATCGACTTCGGGTCTCCGTTTTATAGGAATGAAATAATATTAACATTAATTATCGGCTTTTGACGGGGTTTTTTTTGCATTAATGTACCCTTTTAAACGTTACATCATGTCAAATATTGTAAAGTAAAAATGACAATTTTTTTTAGCAAATTTCGATACATTCGAAAATCCATGCCATGTAATTTTTGCGATCAATTGTCTGATACAAATTAGGTTATCATATTTTAACATTGACATTATATCCTTAATATAGCAATGCGGAAAATATTTTCTTACTTTTTTATACTTCTATTACAGTTCACTTTGTTCCTAATCGAGTTTATGATTGGTACGTTAGGGTAGCCACCGATATATTGTTGAAAAAGGGGAAAAAAAATCGCACAAGTTAGTCCTAATTTTTGGTGTTCTATTTTACATACAGTCTGATCTCGTTAACACACGGTAGTCGAGGTCTATGGTTACTAAACCGAGGGTTAACCCTTAGAGTCCGACTCACACGGAACGCCTGCTTTCGTCGTATTCTCTGCCGAAAATACGTGCCCCATTGTGTGGCTTCCAGCTACCGAGTGACACACCGGTGTGACTCCAACTTGGAGAATATTCTTAAAAAAACTAACATTTTTATTTAATTGATTTAACATTCTTCTTTTATTTTTGCTACAATTTTATTACTATTTTATTATTATTTGGCATTTTATTTTTTTAAAATTATTTTATTACTATTTTATTATTTAAAATTTTACTTTATTATTATTTTTATTATTATTATTTCGTTATTCTATTTATTATTTTATATTATTGTATTATTAATATAAATTTATTGTTATTTATTTTTGTTTTTTAGCTTATTATTATTGCTATTTTATTTATATTTAATTTTTAATATTTTTTTCATTATTTTTATTCATATTTTGTTATATTTTCCTTTTTATTATCTTTTCATTATTTTCATACATATTTTATTATATTTTCCTTTTATTCTTTTATATGTATTATTATTATTATTATTACTATTTTATTATTACTTCATTATTCAGTTATTATTTTATATTATTATTATATTCAGGAATGTATAAATACTTATATTTTCATTTTTATTACATATTGTTTTATTATATCATCATCATTATTTTACACATATTTATTATTATTATTATTCATTTATATTATTTATTTAATATTATTTTTCGCTTCTTGAATTGATTCAGATTTAGTAGCTCGCTAAAGAGACGGGTGGCCTCAGAGGCACGCGTGCGTTTGCGTCTGACGTCACGAAGGAATTAAAAGACCCGCGTTACAGTATTAATATAAATTGAGTGAAAAGTCAAACAGACATTTGTCAAGATTGAAGCTTCCCGCTGTCCTGACCTTTCTTCTGGCCATTCATTGATCACGTTGCTAATAAACTGACGAAGCTTATTCTCATTTTGTAATCACCATCGTAGCGTAGGCTTAGATAGATTAAGATCTCCGGCAATTTTTGCCTGCCTCGCCACTTCTTTTCGAACACTGATAACTCGATAACATTTTTTCCTCGTTATTTAAACCTTATGTTTATGCTTACATTCTTTCAACATTCTTTTTAATTATCATACAAAAATCATTTATACAAGAAAAATCTTTATAACTCTTACAATTTGATAGGTACAAAAAGCTGAAAGGTACAACTAATCTCACTGACCTCGAGATCTTGAAAATAATCTTCTACAAAGAAATAATCCAATCCAAACGGGAACATTTAATTATCAGAGAAATGGAGATTCATATAAATGAAACAAAGAGGGGGGGGGGAGGATTAATGTCTGCTCTTAACAGGGAAGTAGTGACGTCATCCTAACAAATGATTTATCTGAATTTCATAAAAAGTAATATAAGAATAATGGTTGACAAGATGACTCTGGAGCGCCTGAGACTCGACGCTTGATTTCCATATCAAGGATCTCACTTTTAGACATTACAAAGGCTTTTTCCAGCCCAGAACTTCGATATAGTTATTGTTAATTGTGGATTTAAAGTATTTTATACTTATAGTTTAATGTCAAATGTGTAAAAAAAATTAAAATTTAACATTGTTGTGTGGAGAAAAAAGAAATTAGAAGAAATTCATAATAAGTATTGAGTTCTTCGTTAAGTTTAGGGAGATGAAGAGCAGGGGGGGGGGGATAAGGATGTCATCGAGTGTTCTACGTAAAATGAAGAACCAGCGGCTAAACAGCCACTTCTGCTTCGAATATGATGACATGACAGGAACAGGACTGGAAAAGAACGCTAAGGTAGACTTAGGAATGAGCTAGAGAAGGAATGAGTTGAAGCGTAATGGGGTTGCTGCCTTTCGAGAGTGTTGGTTTAGTCGAAAAATTTTAGAGTGTTGGGTTTGCTGGAAGTAGTGAGCTGGAAAGGTTGTGTTGTGATTGGTCTATTGGTTGAGAGGAGGTGGGTGAGGTGTTCGTTTCTGAATTCTGCATTGTTTGCGTTGCGAGATATGAAGGAAAATTTTGGAATTAATAGTTATTTAAAAGAACATTTTTAGGTCTTTTGATGGTGGGGTTACTAGAATAATGACGCCACAATGTCTAACAGGTGCTATCAGAAGCGACTTTTTATCGAGGGCGCCATAGTAAAACTACGTGCAAAGCAGGCTCACGAGTTAATGTTCTGCATGTTTAAGAGTTCAATTGTACATCCATACATATACATTTTATCCAATGATACATTTATCTTTTAATTTAGTATATATATTTAATAAAAGTACAGCCGTCAAAGCAAAATGGGACCGTTATTCGCATTGCAGTTGGATAAACTTGACATCAATTATAACCTTCCACACCACGGCAACGGGAGTATCTGGGATTTCAACAGATTTAACGTGCTACGCGGTAGATCCGTTACACGGTAGTTCTTTTGCGGCATCAAGGCTCGAACCCGCGACTCGACGAATACAACGTCGGCCGCAAGTCCGTGACCACTAGGCTACCGTTCCACAAGACTACTGAGGTCACTGGAGAAAGCAATATCATTACGATGAATATGAATAACTAAATGTACAGAATAATAATAAAAAGTTAATCGTAACATGCCAAACATTTTACGAAGAATGCTTGCCTTTAACACGCGGTTGAGTGACACGCGAGTCTGTTTTGCATGGTTTCACTGTGATAAATAATCGCTTGTGATATCAGTAATAAACGGTGTTACGCTACAATAGCTATTTTTCTTTTTAAGGAATTCAGATAAATCTTCTGCTCGGATAACGTGACGATATTCTGTAAAAAGCAGACATTAATACCCTTTTTATTTTTTATATGAGTCACCATTTCCAGGAATTTGAATTTTTCAAGAGATTATTTTCGCGGTCTGTGAAATTATCTGTATGATGAAATGTTTGGACTAATTTTAATAAGTATAGAACAAATTTCTTGTATAAATAATTTCTGAGTAAGACAAGTTATGTTGTCCAACAGGGACCTTGGATAATAAGGTGATAAGATCTTAACGTATTGCATTGCAGATATTATTTACAGGCACAGTAAATAAGATCTGCAATAGATGAAGGAGAAACAAAATTCCAGTAAAAAAATCATCCATTTAGGATTGGCTAGTAAAGTAATTAAACTCAATTTTCTTTAAATATTTTTAAGTGTTCTTTTATAAAATATTTTCTTAAATATTTTTAAAACACAATTTGCATAACTATTGTAAAAGTTGCATGCACGATTATAAATTTATTTTCTGGAATGCACCAGTTATTCTGTAATTAAACACAAATGTTCGCCACGCGGAAAATTCACTTCGATGTTAAAATTCTTATACATAATCGCTCAATTTATATTAATGCTATGACTCGCGTTTTTGTAACCATGGTAACCTTATGTTATTGGAGTCAGACTGCTTTCCGGTTCCTCGTGTCTCAAAAGCCTTAGCTCAAAATTTAATGCAATTTCAAATAATATTTAATTTTGAAATTACGATCGTGGTTTCATAAGGCTCCAGTCCACCGGCAATTTTGATTTCGTGGGGGTAATGTTAATCCTATGGAATTTATAATACCATCCTCATATATTTACTATTTATCTATTCGAATGCAATAAAGTACATCCGATGGAGCAAAAAAATAATGAAGGTTTCTGCAGAATTACTTTTTCTCCCCGTGTTTTGTAAACATTTCTGAATATTTCTTAAAGACCGTAAAAATGAATCATTAAAATAGGGTAAAAAATTTTTAAGAATCGGATGCGAAAAGTAATTCAGCAGAAGATTTCATTATTATTTTGCTCTTTCAGATGCACTTTATTGCATTCAAATAGATCAAATAGTAAAGATGTGAGAGCAAAGGTAGAAATTCCATAGGATTAATATTACATTTACTTAATCAAACTGGCCTAAAGGATCTGTATACTATTGTATGAATCTTAGTAATCGTCTACTTACTACTCGGTGTTAAAACACGAGGAATAAATATAAACCGTTTGCGTGGTGGGTAATCTAATAATTCACCTCGAAGTAGTTTTCTCCAAATACCAGTGAGTCTAATGATTAGATTTGAGTGACATTTGAAACATGAGCTATTTTGATCAATCTCTAATTCTGCGAGATCATTAAAGTCCATAATGGAAAAAAAATATTTGTTAATTATCTATGTTAATTAAGTTAATTAGCTAATCCATGAACACCATAATTTAGTTCCCTTTAAGCAATAACAGTGATATTGTTTTTGTCCAGTTTTGCCAGATGCCATGAGAATTGAAAAGCTATTGTACCTTTCTCCGAGTTTATCAGAATTATTTTTCTTAATTTTTTCGAATTCGGTGGCACATAAAAACGTCCATTAACTTCACATTTATACGCACTCTTTATTTAAGTGGAGCTAAAATAAGTGTACGAGAGAAAGTGAATTGATTTGAGCAATTAATATCTTCGCACTCTCTCGTCACCAGCAATTTAGTTGATCAATGTTTATTAAATGCTTCATCATCCTCTTTTGCGAACTCAAATTATCTCAACCACGAAGGAAGTTGATTTTTTTTATGCCTTCATAGATCTTAAGACTTCGCTAATTATCGTAGAAAAGTTGTTAAGTTGAATTTGGCTGTAGTAAATTCGAAAAATCAAGAGTGAAAACCTGCACACCTGCTTACTCACTAATTTTCGTTCATCTAAAATCAAACAATATTTTTAAAAATTTGTTACGTGGAACAGCGCAAAAATTGGGAGTCTGTTTTTGGACTTCTAATCACATACACAGCATAATATATTCTAATATTTAATCTAAATAATAGAATTAAATAAAGCAGATAATCCCAATACCTGTTTTATTCCCCGTTATTTCCCGTGCTCCAACTTCAGGTTCCCGTCTATCGGCCATTTTGATTTCATGGACGTAATGTTAATCCTATGGAATTTTGATTTCCGTTCTCAAACCTTAACTATTTTATCAATTTGAAAACAATAAAGTGCGTCCGAATGGGCAAAAAAATAATGAATGCTTCTGTGGGATCATTTTTTTCCTCCGATTTTTCAAAATATTTTAAAATATTTTTTAAGACCGGAAAACTCACAAATGAATCATTAAAATAAGAGTAAAAACATTTTTAAGAGTCGGGGGGCGGGAGAAATTCCTTCATTATTTTTTGCTCTTTTGGATGCACTTTATTGCATTCAAATAGATCATATAGTAAAAATTTGTGAGCCAAAGTCGGATAGGATTCATAGGATTAACATTAAGGCTCCCGTCTACCCGCCATTTTGATTTCGTGGACGTAATGTTAATCCTATGGAATTTTGACTTTAATTCTCACATCTTTATTATTTGATCTATTTGAATGCAATAAAGTGCATTTGAAAGAACAAAAAATAATCTATGCTTCTGTGGAATTACTTTTTTCCTCCAATTTTTAAAAATATTTGAAATTTTTTTTTAAAGACCAGAAAACTCAAAAACGAATGATTAAAATAAGAAAAAAAATATTTTTAAAAATCTTTGGAAAAAAGTAATTCCACAGAAGCATAGATTATTTTTTTCTCTTTCAAATGCACTTTATTGCATTCAAATAGTTCAAGTAATAAAGATGTGAGAATTAAAGTCAGAATTCCATAGGATTAACATTACGTCCACGAAATCAAAATGGCGGGTAGATGGGAGCCTTAAGCTGACGAAATCAAAACGGCCAGTACACGGGAGCCTTAAGGTTCCAGTCTACCCGCCATTTTGATTTCGAGGACATTTATTCTTATTTTAATGATTGTTTGTGAGTTTTCCGACCTTTAAAAATATTTTAAAATATTTTGAAAAATTGGAGGAAAAAAATAATCTCACGATACATTTTTTTTTTTTTTTTTTTTGCTCTTTCGGATGCATTTTATTATATTCAAATAGGTTGAATAATAAAGATGTGAAAAGTAAAGTCGAAATTCCATAGTATTAACATTAAGCTGACGAAATCAAAATGGCAGGTAGATGGGAGTCAATAAAATCATTGGAATGCATTTTTTAATTTTATCATTTGCTTATAGTTTTACTGCATCTTTAAATTTTTATCGTTCGGTTTCCACGAGTTCAAGATTTGCGATAATAAAGTACTACGCCATTTCGTTCTTTGTCAAATGAGTTTATCTAGCCTTTAGAGAATGTATTCCGCTTATTGAAGCTTATTTTGAGTATATATATTTCTTATGAAGATGCAAAGAATCTTGGTGACTAAATATCCAGATGATTTAAAATCGAGGAAATCATGTATTATATCAATTCGTTCAGCGAATGCGGGAAATATGTTCGATGGAAAACAAAACCATGATTGGAAGACCGAAAGATAATACACCAAGACTTTTCAACAAACTTAACGAAGGATATAGAAATCTCTTCAGAATTCTGTAACGCTTTTGTCGCAACGAAACCGCACGTGGGTCGTCACATCAATCTCTAAGACGTTTGCGTTTTCCTAGTTATTGTGTAAAACCCTTACGGCAGCTTAGACCACCGGACAATAAGAAGCATAATTCCGGAGATTTATTCGTAACAACATCAACATTTTGAACAAAACATTTCTCATAAATGAGGCATACATTCCTATAAGCGGTTGCGTGAACACGCTAAACTCCTGCGTATGGAAGATGACAAATTTCCCTTCATGAATGATAAACCCATATATATTCTCAAAAAAATGGCTCATGGTGTGTTGTATCACGCAAAAGAATTGCTAGGCCTCTGTTTTTCGAGTAATTGATGAAGACACTCGATACAGAGAACTTATCGAACCATTCATTTCATTATTATGAGTGGGTATTGGCCCCAACAAAATGGTGCGATATTTCACGTGAGTAACAAAACAATATACATGCTTCAAAATGTTTTTGGTTATCGACTCATTTCCACTACGTTCTCCTGATCTGAGTATCCCTGACTTTTTTTTTCCGGGCAGATATTTAAAGTATAAAGCATGTGACAATAAACTTCAAACAATACTATTTTTAAAGGGTAAATGAAGTCACTCCAAACAACTTAAAACACGTTTCTCTTAATATGCGCAAATGAGTCAGCTTTTCTCATTTTAAGGAAACAAGTAATATAAAAAAATCAAAGTCACAATTCCTACTTTAAACAACAAAGAAAATTTTTTATTTTAGTTACTTTTTATTAAATAATTACGATTAATTTAAATATGAATATACATATGACAGAATCGCAATAATAAGAGGCAAAATAAATTTTTTTCCAGCGATCTACACGCTTTGTCAATGACGGTATTTATCCCTAAATTTATATCCAACTAAATATCTCATATATGAGAAAAAATTTTCTTCCATATAAAACTAAAATTAATTATTTGAAAATTAAATAAAAAAAAATTATTCATCAACGAGATTCGATTTAAGTCATAAAGATTCTATGCCGACGCTCCACCAACTTTGCCATTGCAAGACAAATGACGTAGTAGAAGCATTGGCTTGTTTCTTAATTCATCCGGTAAATTAAATGGTTGGAATGCAGTTTAGCCCATCCACCCTTGGTGACAGGAATTATTTGGCGGTATTTTGCCAAATGTGGCTACCCTGGTCCGCTTTGTGGACTTAACATTCAGCCAAAAAAAATCACCAAGTTTGGCAATTTTTGAAATCGCACCAAGTGGTTGGGCTAAATTGCACTTACACCAATTTTAATTTAATTAATGAATTAATATTTGAAAAACTGTATTAACATCAAGTGTCATCCTCTACAAGTTTAAAAAATGTATTTAAACTTGAGTGTATGAATAAAAAGTATTTTATTAACGATTGAAAATTTGAGCAAGATATATAAATATATATAGGGAGAGTGAACTAATAGTAGGAATTTAAAAAGGAGAAGCTTCTTCTCCTTTAAGAAAGGGGGGAACATTTTCAACAATAGTTGTAAATGCAAGCCAATTTTTTTCTACGTTATGTAAGATATGCCTTTCCCCATTATCATAAAAATAATTGTTTTTAAGTTTGTTACTTTTGTTTATTGACATAATGAAGTATCAGTATGGTAACTTTAAGACACACGATATCATTTTAATGTGATATTTTTCTTAAGAGTTTTCAATTTTGGATAAAAATTTTTAGTATTATTGATGTTATTTTGGCGTACTCCTACCTTGTTGGCTGGTAAACTTATTGTTATTCAGATCTAGCTCTAGAATAAAACTCGTAAATTGTTGTGGCGGGTTCAGTTGGTCTCCCAATCTTCAATAATTTGTAATATTATTTGGCATTAATTTAGTGTTTCGTTTTGAATTTCATACCAAGATAGTCCATTGTTAAATTGCTTTTATAATGAACTGTCTCTCATTAAAATTTTATAGTAAACAGTCTGTTTATGTGTTGTTGAAAAATAATTTCGAATACATGTATAAAACAACTTCGACCAATTTCGTCAAAGGATGATGGGATTGACAAAATTAAATTGGACATGATTGGTGCAAATTCATTCTCTAGTTTTTAGTCGACGTTATTGTACATATGTACCGAATTTTGATTTCTTAATGTTTCGCATATCCTTTTATATAAGCATATGTATAATAATAATTATATGATATTCGGGGTGTCTTTAGCTTTCATATCACATGTATTTGAAGAAACCTAAGTCAGACTCTTTAAAAACACAATCTGTACCTTGTGCACTGCAGGTTTATTAGCATTCACTATCTTGGTGGAGAGGTGCAACAGAAAAGTCCTCCTCAGCAGCAGCTGTGTTATTGGAAGCGTACTGGTTGTGCTCTTGCTGTTAAAAACAGAGTAAGTTCTCTTATATCAGCAGTATGGTTCTGAATCATTTCCCACTTAGAATGAGATAATGTTTTTAATTTTGAAATCAAAGGAAAAATGAATCAAATGAAATAAACTATTATAATAAATCAAAGAATTAGAAGACAACGTCCATGTTTATTTGTATAAATGACGTTAATTCAAAAAAAAGAAGAAATGATTTAATATAATTCTGCATCTTTCAAATTAATATAACTTTTCAACTAAATCGACAATCACTTATCAACTATGTATCAACTCACTTATCATAGTTAAATTCATCTATTTAATCATTTCAGAAATAGAATTTATTTACTTTTCTTCACAACAAATTCCCTAATAAAGGTCTTTTAATTGGTTTTTACACTAGTTTCAAACAAACATAAACTATTTTTCCAAAAGAAAAAAAAATCACGAATTTTTAATTCATGAATACGTGGAAGTTTCATAAAGTTCTTTTCTTTTTATTACCAAAAATATAACTAATACAACTGGTAAAAATTTATTCTACATAAAAATTTATCTTTATGTACATAACGTTGTAAATTGTAGCTGTTAATGTTGATTTGCTTTGGTTTCTTAACTGAAATTATCCTCAGTATGGATTAGTTTAGTTTAGTTTTTATTAACGTCGCACTAGAAGCAACACGAGGGCTATTGGCGACGGACCTCGTAATTTTGAACCACGGTCAAGTGACGAGGACGACACCTGAGCTGGCACCCCCCTCTCCTAACATCCACACCACGCCAACGGGAGGACTTTGGACCCCGAACAGATTTAACGTGCATCAGCCCCGGCTACACGGCGGGTCTTTGGCGGCCAAGGATCGAACCCGCGACTGAGCGAAAACTGCCTGCCGCTAGTCCACGACCTTGACCACTAGGCTACCGCGGCCCATCCTCAGTATGGAAGAGGTAAAATAGTTTGCTGAGTTCTGTGATGACAGCTTTCGAAACAGGTCAAGAAACCCTTGAAGAAATATAGCACTCTTGTTGGCGACTATGTAAAAAAAAAATAATTAATAAGTTTCTATCTCGCAATGTTTTAATAATAATTAAAACTTCACGATATTGCGGGTTACTTCAATCTAAGGCATCCTGAAACTAAACAAATCAATAAGAAAAGCTATAATTTGCAATTTTATATACATAAGGTTCAATTAAAATGCACAATAAATTTTTTCTAGATATCCCAGTTATTTCTTAGTAATAATTAAAACCTTACGAGATCCCTCGTAAGTGTCGCAAAAAAATTTAATTAATCAAAACAACTTACTTTTGTACAAAAATAATAATTCCTTTTTTTTTTGGTTGGAAGAAAGGAACTTATCTTTCTCCTTCGTATTTATAGAGAGATTTTTTTTTTTTTTTGAGAAGCCAGCGAGTTTTAAGCAACAATCCAAAAATATTCTTGTAATAGAAGAAAAGCATATTCATTGAAATTTTGATGTTTTAATGAAACGTTACGCTAAATAAAAATTCAAAACTGGAATTTAACACGCACAAAAATCTGGTAAAATCTCGCGGAGTTATAACCTGGTACAGCGAATTCGAATTTTGGAACCAACATAAAACGCTTAGTGTTACATAAGAGCGGCTCCTCGCGCGCATGCGACGTTAGTTATCGTTCAGTTGGATTAAGCCACTAGACACAACGTGTTTAAATTATCAGTCATGAGCGTGTAGAGACTAATTGAGATAGGGATATAAAAAAAAAGACGTGTCTAGTTGATTCGAATGAAAAGAAAATGTGGTGTGCTTAATAGTAAAAAAGAGTAATTATATAAATACAGCGGCTTATCAAAAAAATGTTTCCTTGGGGGGGGAGCGGGGAGGTTGGTGCAAATCGTCATTGCCATGACAGAGGTAATTTTTTTTTTTTTTAAATTTAGAATTGCCTCTTGGTAAAAAGGAAATAATAGTCTGTATTAATTTTTTTTCTCTTATGTAAAACTACTCCAAGCATTGATATAATTTTATCAAGTTATAAAAATTTAAAAAAGTAAAGATCATTTAAGAAAAATAATTTAAGATACCATGAAAATGAAACACTAAAAAAGAGGCACTCTTTCAGAGACAGCAAAGACTTTTTTATTCTCTTCTGAGGAATTGGCTTAGTTGAAATCCCTTTTTCTCTACATGATGAAAAAAAAATTAGCAAAAGGAGGAAAAAAGTTCTTACTTTAAAATTTAGAATATCTATAATAGAGAGTGTAATAAAAAGAATTATCTTGAAATATTTCGATTTCGAGAGAAAATCTTGGGGAATGTATATGTTCCTTTGCACCCTCCCCCCGGTTACGTTACTAAATAAATATTAATGCGAGAGAAGAGTGCATTGATAGGAGCATGCTCTATTTAAAATCCATTCAGATTTGTTTTCATTTATGATGCTGTGATCTTAGTGCATGAAATGATTTGGAATTTCTGATTTTTTTCAGCATTTAGAATCTCCAACATGGACATTAATATTTAATAAAGAAAGGGAGTTCTAGATGTATGCGAGGGACGCGTGAAAATCCTTTATTTATTTCTTATATTGAAAATCTGTATGTAACATTATAAAAAATAGTTATTTAAAACACAAAAGGTGATATCTGAAATTCCTCTCTTTAGAAAATTCATTTCAATGTCAGTTTTGAAGTTCATTTCATCGAGATTAATTCCTTTTATCTTATGTTAAAAAGCATTTCTTTATGTTTTAGTCAAACTTTATCCATTTTAGGAAAATTGTTACCCTCGTGATACTCTTTGCAGCCAGAGGAATCTTGTTAGCGGTATTTCAGTTGATTTTCATCGTCACTTCCGAGGTAAAAAAAATTCGTAATTCTTTTAACAATTATTAATGTTAATAAAAGGTTTTAAAATTATTGGTTTAAAGATAAAAAAATAAACCATTTAATTTTCAATAGACTTATCCAACTACTATACGATCTGTGGCCATGGGTTTCGGGAGCGCCTTTTGCAGAGTGGGAGGACTCATAGTACCTTATGTGGCTCAGGTAAGATAATTACTTCATTTAGATGATAAAATTCATTTTAAGTTTGGTTCTTAGCACTCGCAAATCTTGATTTTGATTTCGAAGATAAAATTTCAAAATTTCCTATAAAAACCGTGAGATTCGGCATTTTTTAAAATTTTCAAAGTAGGATTTGCGCTGTTCTATCCATTTTACTTCCAACAAGCCCATGTTCATTTTCCAAAGTATGTTATGCGAATATACAAAACACTGAAGGGATCTGCATTTTCTATCTTTGTGCTTAATGGCATTCTTAGACGTAGTCGATGAGTTATTGATATTTGAATCATACTCTTTACTATAGATAATTATCAGCAACAACCGCTAGTCTTAAACTGGCTTTAACTTTGAATAGTGTCTTGAGCATGAGAAGAGCTTCCCTGTTTTCGAATTATTCAATTGAAACTCGCATAATCTTACCAATTCTCTGTTTAAGTTGTTTTGTTATTCTATTCATCTAAAGTTAAAGCATACTGTAACTTCTCTTCAGAACGGGATAATTAGTTCACAAACAATTTTGGAATGGTAAGTTAAGTGAGAGGCAACAATTTCGATGCAAAAGAAATTAAAAAATCCATTTCAGACAAATACATATTGAAAATCAAGGAAAACTTTCCTCCCGAAAGTTTATTCCAAATATTGTCAGTAAAACCATAATATATTCTGTGATTCTTTAAAAGAAAATTATGGTATATTCAATTTTTTTCCAAGGAAATCTTATTGATAAAGGACTATCACATTATTCATTTACTGCAAATTATAAAATCCACTTGATATGACTGACTCCTTAATTTAGTTTTCATAATGAATTTGGGGAGATGAGTCTGCAGTAAATTGAAACGCATGGTCTTTACCAGAGATTTCAAAATGAGGGTCTCTGTTACAGTTTTCCGAAAGGAAGTTTAATTTTTTAATTTAAAGATAAATTTATTAAACAAGCTACATAAAATGTAAGTTTCAGAGCATGTTGAGTGTTTAGATTATTTATTGTTACCCCGAGTGCACAACATTATAATACTGATGCAGCCATAGAATGGCTCGAGAGCTACGTATGGCTCTTGCAGGTAAGCGGTGCGGCTAATATGTAAATAAAATCTGTCAAAAATATAGTAAACTAAAACTACTCAATATTCAAAAGTAATTAATTAATTTAATTTTGTTTAACAAAGTTATTAATAAACTGATCAATGTCCAAAAGTAATTATTTTACTTAATTTCTCTTAAGAAACTCGACAAGTTATTCACAAATATACATTAAAAATACTGTACTGATTCTGTCAAACGATTTTGTTAAGAAAATCTTTAAATGTTAGATTTACCTGTGGGTACCTTACGAATGTAGTCCATCTTAATAACGATAGCTTCCCAATGCTTGGTTGATGACTTGTGAGGGAATAATTATGGGGAAACCTTGGGGAGAAAAATTCAAAGCATTTCCTTCTATAGTTTATTTTTATTGGCTCCTGATTGATTTTATACGTGATCATTTGATCGGAAAATTAATTGAACAGTTTCATTTTTGGGAGGAAAATGAAAATCTAATTATATACTCTACAGTAACAGTTACTATGGCCGTCTGTTTTAAGGAAAATTCTCAAAATGGTGTCATTTTTTGGGGAGGGGGGAAATGAAGTGTAATCTGGACAAATTTTACAATGCCATCTGGCAATAAGGGGCTCTTTCAAATATTCCTTTCTGAAATTTAGATTCCAGAGCCAGTGCAGCGGGCCATCCTTGTTATAATACATGTTTTAAATTCACGTAGAATTGCAGGAATGTTTTTAGCTAAATAAACAACCAAAGTACTGTCTATTAGTTTTGTCAAACTCTGATCGAAAGTATTCGTAAATTAAAGCTTATTTCGAAAGATGAATAACAATCGTTTTTGCGTTCTGCAGGTTCTGGTGGTGGACAGTCCCATAGCCGCCATGTGTCTCATCGCCGGGATCCTGTTCTTGGCCGGAATCGCCTCGGGATTCCTTCCTTTCGAAACAAGAGGGGCCAAAATGAAGGTGAGTTGTCTTCCAATAAGCTTTAATAATATGTTAAATTCTTTTGCTGTGTTATTTCTTTTTGAAAAGGGCTCGAAAAATATATAACTAATTTAAATTCTAGGTTTTAGGTCAATGAAGAGGGGGAGATATATACGTGATTATAATGGTTTTTTAATGTTATTCTTATATTTAATATTATTATTGTATGTTGATGTGTTTTTTGAATAGGTGGAGAAGAAATAATCATTGAATTAGCAAAACGTTCGAAGTAAATTACGCAATACTTTTCATGAAGACTCATAAAATTTTTGAACATTTTCCTTAAAAAAGCTGACGTAATGGTTTTTAGGTTTTTAATTTCCAGATTATTAAGAATTAAATAAATGGAAATAAAACAAACATTTTTGAATCAAACTTTTGTTTGATGATGAACTAAAAGGCATAAACATAATTTTTAAGAGTAAAATAGTATATAATTTATAAAAGCTTGAAGTGTTAATGCATCTTTCGATCGCATGTACCAGGTTTGGCTTTTAAATAACGAGAATGACTCTGTATAAGGTTTTATTTTGATATCGTACATATTTACTTATTATCACCGTCAGTATACACTCTTCCTCTACAACGCTTCATGCGAATCTTCCATTGTTTGAAACAATGCTGGAAGTCTTCTTCTATCAGCTCCTTCAGGATGCGTGCCGTTTCTTTTTCACCGCTTCAACGGACTCAAATCTTGTTCATTTTAATGCAGATTTAACCTCAGGAAGCAAGTAGGAATCACAATGCTCAAGATCCAGCGAATAAGGTGGATGGTCTAACTCTAGGAAGCTGTACTTGGCTAGAAACCTCTTGACAGACAATGCGGCATGAGCCGGCGCATTGTCTGGCTGGAAAAATTGGCCTTTGTCAATTTCCACAGTCTCAACAATCGTACGAATACTTAACAACGGTCAGATCGAGACATATCTTTTTCGATGTTGCCATCCGTTTTTGACGCCGAAGAGTGTCATGGGTGTGAATCACCTTCAACGTCTTCTCGGCCATCTCGAAAACGCTAAACCCTTTCAAAATTACGTGCACGTGTTAATCATTCATTGTCATACACTTCTTTCGATAAATTATGTTACATTGGTTGTTTTTCCAAGTTTCACGTGAAATTTCACAACAAATCATTGCTTATTTATCATTTTTCCGGCGAAACAAAAAAAAAAAAAACTCTATTGCGAATGACGCACACGGATTTGTTTACAGAAGCGAGAGACACTGCATTCGAAAGAGAAGGCTTCGCGCTAAACAGCTGTCGGTCACTGGCATTTGGCGCATGCGTACTTCTGTATCGACGTCAGTCTCGGTATTTAATCGCCTTATCTCGCATAGTAGCTATAGCACTTAATTTACTGGTAATGACCTAGGTGTCTCAGTTAATCATCTCGAGCTTTTATAAATTATATATTATTTTGCATTTGAAATATTGCTTTTATACTTTCTAGTCCATCTTTGAATAAAGGTTTGGCTAAAAAAGGTTTTCACCTATATTTATATGTATAAATTTGTCTAAATAACCTACCTTCTAAGTTGAGTAGTTTTTATTTTTTTTTCGAAATATCATAACATAATGGATATTGTATTTGTTTGTTTCCTAACAGGAAGTACAGAGCTCTTAGTGAAAAATGCTGAGAACTGAAACATTCTGAATGTTCACACTGAAGAAATATATCAAACTCCAGTGAAGCGAAAGACACAGAAGCAATTGCCAATCGCATTAACCATCTCGTGTCTTGAATATTTCTAGATTATTTATTGTGAACACGTGCTGCAAATGGATATTCTGATCCACGTCACACAAGGACGTGCACAGAGTGCTTTTAATGTGTATTGAACACGACTAACTTTTGTCTAAATATATCCCGTATTTAATGAAGCAATTTTTTATGAACTGGACAGTGCTTCAGAATTTCAAATATATGTATTTCCGTAGACGAGGCTTATTAGTAGATATGCTGTGATAATATAAAGGGTGACAGGTAAGTTGGATGAAAGATCACTGATATGTTAGAGTATTTATTATTTACGAAAAATACATATCATTGTCCTTCCAAATCCTCCTCGCCTGATACAATACACTTCTGGTAACGTCTGTGTAAATATTGGAATCTTCTGAAAAAGTTCTTCCATACTGATTTAAGATAACCGAGACTCTATATAACTTAAAATATTGCAATTTTCGAGTTTGTTGGTAAAAAGTGGAGGGTACTTTTTTGATTACGTTTATGTATTATTTATAAGAATTTGATGAATAGAACGTTCGAGAATTGAGTATAAAAGTTGTAAATATTTGTGTCACGGCGTGATTTGCATTTTCTCAGGATTTTGGTACACTTGTCTCAAAGTCTATTTTATCTATAGTGCTCGTTTCTTACACGTTATAAAGTGATGTTATGTTTTCAGTGAATGTAATTTGTTTCCAACGAGCTCTCACGAATTTTGTATAGGACTCTATTTGTATAAAAATTGTGAAAAATGTAAATCGTAAAATTTAAGTTTTTAATCATTTAATTTAATTTATGAAACTATAATTAGATTTACGATGTATAGAAAATTACATTTATAAGCAAAGTATGTTAATACTTAAATGTAAGTACGCGATTTAAAATTGCAGATACAACTATTGTGATTATTAATTGTTCATACATTATTATTTATGCTTATAAATCTGAATTTTTCTTAGAATAAACGGGTACAGAAACATACATACATCCAAATGTTAAAATTTGACTTCCTCGGCAATTACTTCAAAAACAGGAGGGCTGTTTAAACTTGGCACAAAATAAGCTCATTTTTCCTCGTCGAATGCGTCTCAGTTACTCTCAAATCGGGTATCAGGTGCCCCTTGGCGATCAGCGACTTTTGGGTTACGAAAATGGTTTAAATGTTGCAATTTAGATAATGGTAACCCTATATTTTGGTTAGATTTTCATTTGCATCGTCTTTAATACGTCACTGCTTACGTAGTGCTACTTGGCGATATTTCTTCTAAGTCGCCAAATTTTCACCACAATCACCAAAGGACACTCGATACTGTATTTAAACCCAGATACCTTATGTCCCCTGAAAACATCAACTTGGATGATTGAAATGTCAGCATATTTGTGTCCTTTTAGAGTCTAATGCAGTCTGAGAGACAGGAAAATGTTTGGAGGCACAAGGTCACGAATATTTGCAGGGTGGAACAACTAAGTAATCTGGTGCCGCGAAAGGAACTGTTTCACAGTAGTTTGAAGTTTTGCTTTGTCATTTAAAACAAGGGAACTACTTCGGTATATGCCCGAAAGCCGCCGTTTTTTTGGCAACCAGTCATTTCTCGCCAAGTAGCGGGTTGACTGGTCGTCATGTTAGGCCTAATCGCCCGATTTGGCGAAAAAAAACGAAGGTTGGCGGTTGGGCAGCCAAAACAAGAATCGACATATCTTTTTTGAGATGAAAACAGCGTAGTATTTTTAAGCTCGGGGAACCTGGTAAGCAAATTCAAAGACGCTTACATGGGCAATTCAACAAACAGAACAACAATAACAAATGTTTCAATTTTTTTTACTTGCATGTGATATTATACACAATATTTACATACACGTGCTAACGTGAAAAAAAGGAATAAAATATTCCATTTATCATTAAACATATTATAGAAATCGTCAAATTTTGTACTATTGCCATGTATGTTATTGATTTTTTTTTCTCGGATAATATTTCATCATAATAGAGCTTGCAATTAGCAATTCCTGCCAATGAAGTCGTTTGCAAATCGTCCTCTTTTAATAATGATCTGTTTTTGCGATTTTACTTACTTCATTTTCAAATCTGTCCTTTCACATGGATAATATTCCCAAATACATATAAAAATATCCAATCATATGATTTTAATCAACCATACTTATCATCAGAAATATATTTATAGAATTAAATTAGTTTCATTTCTTCAGCCATAATTGTTAGTTTATCATCATTTTGCAAATATTTCACTCCCAATTGAAGATCTGGCGGAAGCTCATCAATTATTCAGCCAAATGGATTATGAAACATTGAAATGTTTTTAACACTTAACATCGAGATCCGACAAAGGCTGTTGTAGTTTTTCGTGTAAAAACAATATTAACGGTTTAGAAACAGACCACAGACCATATTTTACCAGCTGATTGTATTCTTCCAACCTCCAGTGTAAAAGAAACCATTTACAGTGACCTTTAACCATAACAAACCTTTAACAGTGAAGTGTGTTCAGCAGCTGAATAGCGAAGGAAGTTGTGCGGCTATTTTATCGAAATATAATGTAGATATTGATGCCCTATACTCTTGATTTTCCACACCAGGACTCATTTTGGTTAAATCGAAGTTTGAAAGGGCCTGGCGCGCTTTTTTTTTTTGGCGATAAAAAGGATAAGCAAAGCGTCGAACCCCCTTTTTATAGATTCAGTAGGGTTACCAGAAAAGAATTGTATGGCAACCATATTTGGCGATTTATCGTCAAAAAAAAAGTTAAAGCGCGCCAGGCCCTCTCAAACTTCGATTTAACCCTTATTTTTTCCTGTTTTCCAGACTGAAATCTGCACTGGGAGGAAACAAATTTAGCAATATGTTGGATATACAAGCTACAGTTACTAAGGATCTTAAGCCAGTTTTACGGAATGAGTACTTTTTCTAATGTTTCCAATTTTTGCAAGAGCATTGTATCAAGCGGGAAATTTTTTCAAAAGAGGAAGGACAATAAGGTTTTCCCCCAAATATTTACTTGTAATACTATAACTGTTTGTCTACGACTCGCCGAGTCAACAATGTTTAATAGTGAGGCGAATAAGAATAATATAAAATTGAATTTATTTAAATATATAAAATGTTTAGTAGGGGGATGCGATTAACTTTTTGCATGCATAACATAGGGGTACTTAATTGTTGCTATTACCTCAAATTAAAGGTTTTGAGTAGCCTTCGAAGTAGAAATTCCAGATTGGTACTACGGACAGTTCATTAGAAAAACGAATTTTTATCTTCTTCCTTTGATGGCTCTTTCGGAATCGGATAGTTGTGACATAAGACTCTATTGTTTAATAGGCGACAAGATCTCCAACGATAAGATTTCAGTGATCATTCACCCTTCTTACCAGTCGTAAAATGTATATGTATTGACTGTTTGCATATAATATTAGAAAAAGCGAAAAATCTCTCATGTTCAAGAAGTTGTAATAAATATTTTTGTATAAAGATTTTGGAATTTAATTAATCTAATGAGTGTGTATATATTTTAAAAGAAAAATTATTGATTATTATACGTGATCGTCACATAATGTTCATAAAATAAAAATGGTTTTTTATATATTGAAAAGTATCATTCATTTTTATTTTCATTTTATAGTTTTTGATGTTCTGTAACTCAAGAATATATATATATATATATATATATATATATAAATTCTAAAAATTTAGCAGTAAAGTAAATATAAACAGTTTCCTTTGAGAATCCCGGTGACAAAGAAAGCTTTAACTGTACAATAAAGATCCTTTATTACCTTTTTTTTTAAAATTATAAGCTGATCACAGGACGGCGTAGGGGTCATTGTCGCGAACTTGCGGCTGGCGTTGTTTCCATCGACTCGTGGGTTCGACACCTGATGTGTCTAAAGACTCACTGTATAGAGAATCTGTCGAAGAAAAACAATCAAACATGGTGATTAAAAATACAAATGTCGATGTGCTTGAGTTCACCTTTGTCAACCTATATGTTTAAATTCCTCCATGGAATATGCAGAAATATTATTTGATATTGCATCTTATTGTCGTGGTGCAATTGCAAATAAAATGTTCGAAACGTTCTGAAGAGCTCACTCGAATAATTTTATTCGCCCAGTTTTATTTCTTCAGTTATAAAACAATTAAATACGGTTTCATTTTAGCAAAATTTCCTTAATATTTTTAGTCAATTACAATCACCATGGGAATTACAGTATGCTAAATTATAATATTTAAATTGCCTAAAATGTTTGATAAAAACTATTTTAATCAAGAAATAATAAACAAAATTCTACACAAGACCCTTAGAGTATTATCATATTTCAGATTTTACATATTTCTGTTTTTTCATGAAAAAATAATTCAATACTAAAATATATATATGGTTGATGGATTTCCAGGAGCACATAAGCTTTTAATCTCCGAATCTGGTATATTTTAGAACATTGTTGCGGCTTAACTTTGCCCAGATCTGCATATTTTACGATACTAGTGAAGAAAACTTTACTATACAATTTAAAAGGACATAAGAGATTATTGAAAATATACATACATTTATTTAGATTAAGAAGTTTAAAAAAAGAAATTTAAGTTAAAGGGTAGTAGTATGCCACTGTAGGTTAGGAAGGGGAAAGTGTGTTTAAACTTATGTCCCCAGCCAATGAGGTAACAGGGTATTATGTCAGTAGTTCGGAGGAAGAACTAAAATTAGATATTAAGAAGGATATTTTGAGGTCTGTTAATATTGGGAACATAATTATAATTTGGAATATCTTGTATGATTTATCGTTAATATTTGAGATACTCTCAAAGAATTTAAACGCAATTATTGCTAAAAAAAGTTGATGAATTTGAATTATCCTTAACATGTGCGATACAGCGAAAAAGTTTAAGCTACTTATATGGATATAAAATTAGAAATATTTTCTTTACATTTGTGTGTTGTATTTTAGTTACTTAAATCTGTTGAAATTGCTAATAAATAACGCTTTTTTCTAAGGGACAAACATTAACGAAATTCATATATAGGTAGCAAAGAACTGTTAAATATATTACACTTGAGTTTATAAACAGGATTGGTGGCAACATTTCAGATTGTTTTTCATGACTGTAGAATATTGAAGTAATATCAGTAACTATGAATATTTTAAAAGTATTTTATTGTATCGATAAGATACTCAAAAGATTTTGAAAATTACTTGATTGGGAAAAAGAACGTTTGGTACGAAGAATTAAGGTAATTGATACTTGCCGTTATACGAATGTCACTCTTACATATTATGTAATCTATTAAATTTTTGGCGCTAATGTAGCTTTTCTTTTGTAAAGACGATTTTCATGCCAAATTTCGTATATGTTAATTGTTATCTTAGTCCTTAGTGCTCCATGTACTAAACTGGAAGGTAAAAGACAAACTTGGTGTCTGAGCGTATAGTGCATCTAAATCAAATTTTTGTATCAAAACAAGGTCTTAGTGTAGTATAAGCCCAGATGCCAAACTCGCTTTCCCTTCTTTTTATTTACAGTAAAATGGCAATCGACATGCAAGAAATTTGCCATCAAAAACTTCATCGCCAAAAAATACAATATTTCTCTAAGACATTGTGCTCCTGATCTTCATCCATATTATATCTGGTCCCAAAACTACAATATTTTTGGTACAATCCTAGGTGAAAATGCAGTTTAGAGTAACCACTTGGCGAGATTTGAAAAATCGCCAAATTTGGCGATTTTTATGGACCCCAGTTTTTTATTCCCCAGTGGAGAGAAAGCATGGTAGCCACAATGGGCAAAATATCGCCAAAAAATTTCTGTCGCCAAGTGGTTACGCTAAACTGCATTCCAACCCAATCCTATTTTAACTGGCTTCTTGGCGAGTTTCCAAAAATCGCGCCAGCCACATTTGGCAAAATATTGCCACCGAAAAAAATTCCAGGCATCGCCAAGCCAGCTAAAATAGGATCCAACCCAACCATATTTTTTACGTTATATAATTTTTGCACACCGCTTAAAATGCATATGGCAGCTAATGTAATATAACTACGTTCGGTATGACGCCATTTTTAAAGCGATGAGGCATTGTGCGCTTAATTCCGTGCGTGTCCAAGGCGAAGTTAAATATGCATCACTCATTCAGTTGGCGAAAAAAGACTGAACATCCAAGCCTTTATTAAATCTTAGCCAATTCATGTTTAAAAATTACAGAGCTGATGTAGCATTCGCACATGTTGCAGTATCCCCACATCGCATTTTGTTTTATTTCATTATTATAATTTTTTTGGTGATGAGACTTTTCATTCCAAATTTTTTGTGCATATAAGTAGCTATGTTAAATCTTAATACCGCCCATACAAAGTTATAGAAATAAAAAACCTTGGCGTCCGGGGCATATGCTGCATCTTTCCAGAAATTACTTTTGAAACTAAATCTAACAAAATCTAAATTTAAATTCACTTTTTATTTTTATTCACATTATATTTAATGCATCAATTTTCTGAATACGCATTGCATTCTTCAAAAAACTGTTTGCATCCACTGATTGATATTCATTCCAAAAAGTGATAATAGAACAAATACAACACACGCTTGGGTTGTTGCCTAATTTTTTGGAGAGGAGAAATTTAATGACAAATTTAGATGGATATATTTTTCGTATTGGTGCAGCATACGCCCATACTGACGCCATTTCGGCAATGAGACTTTTAATGCTAAATTTCGTGCATTCTAATATTCTCATGTTTGGCCCAAATATTGTACATTATTTAGTTTGTAAACATAGAATATGAAATACGGGGGCATACTGCTTTTTGGCCCCATTCTTAAATTAAAAAAAATATATCAAATTCGAAATTAAAGAGTTACTAGAAGTAACAATATGTTGAGCTACACAATACACTTCCCATTCGTCGAAAAGTTCGACCTGACTTGGAGCGCATCTTAGCTGAGTTCCAAGTTATACCAAGCTATTTTGTCACCAAGCTTACTAAGATCATCGAGAAGCAACATGATTCATGATCCCTCAAATTTACATTCTATGCGAGTATCCAATGTAAAATTGGAGCAAACATTTTCCGGTTTCTTTGAATTTCGAAATTTAGGATTACTCGCAGTATACGCCCAGATTAGAAAAATTTTAGTCTTTCGAGCGATGAGACCGAATTTTGTGTATTTGGATCGCTATGTTAAGCCTACATGCCTCTTATATCAAATTGGCATAAAAAAAGAATGTAAACTGTATCTTGATCGATTATTATTATTATCTCACTCTAAGATTAAAGGAGAGAGAAAATTATTTGAATTAGGTTTGAGAATAGCTAAAACAGTTTATAACAAGAGAATGCCATGCATCTAAAAGGCATAAGAGAGAAGAAGGGGTCTATAAAAGTACATTCTAAATTTAATTTTTTTACCTGTATTAGAGAAGACAAATTTTATTATTCCATGAATCAAGTAATCAATTTCTTCTAGTGAATGTCGCGTTTTCTCTTTTTCTAAATATCAATTAATTAAAGCTACGTAAAAAAGATTACTACCTTGGCGGTTTCAGCAGGTTTCACTGGGATTTAATTTTAAATAAATAATTAAACAAAAGAATAATAATATAAATTTGGAAAGTAAAGACCTTTCTGCACCGTCCAAATCTTGTTACAGCTCTATCACAAAAATATTTTTCGAAAACTTCCATATAAATACAAAAATATATCTTATTAAAATGTTTGGTGAAAGCCTATTTGAGTGGAGCCCCTTGGCGATTTTCATTTGAAATCGCGCCAAGATGGCGCCAAAGCGGGTGTTTCAAACCCGGAGATTCCGAAAGAGAGAAAAAAGATGGCGTCGTGCCTGGAAGGCAAATGAAGTACCAGAATGACACCAAGGCTGGTATTTCAAATGAAAAGCGAGAAAAGATGGCGTCGTGCCTGGAAGGCAAATTCTGAAGTCAGCAGGCGTATTCAATGAAAAAAAAATGTGGAAGACAAAGACAGACAAAACAACGCATGTCTAGAAGACAAAACAACGCATGTCTAGAAGACAAAACAACGCAATTGGAATTTCAGTTTTAATGAATAAATCTAAAATTCATAGCATAAAGAAAGAGGAAACATCGAAAAACGAATGGATAAAATTTACTGACCTTATTCAGGAAATAAATCTGAACCCACGAGCATGAAAACAATAGTTGATTCCCTAATATTCAACGAACTGCTTTAAAACCATTGTTATTAGAAATTCTATTGCCTTCTAAACGCTAATTTTCTCACTTTCGGGAAAACTAATCAAAACGATCCATTTTCGTCGGACGAACGTCTGCAAACCACGTTCACCATACCAATCGTAATCGGATTAAATAACAACTTTCAAATATCTAATTCTATCCAAACGCAGATTTTCTCCCCTTTCTGAGGAACGAAAATGGTACAAAACGATCCAATTTCAAGGCTTCCAAAGGACGCTGTTCAGCCGATCATTCTTCTGAAGAAAACAAATTTTATGGAAAAGAATCGTTTCCAAAAGGAAGCCATCCGAATTTCTATTGCAGATTTTCTTTCATCTTCCGCAAAAAGAATTAATTTAAACGATTCACTGGACGTTGACATTTTCAATGTGCAACGGATTTTCAAAAATCGCGGTACCTCAGCGATCAACAACGTTTGTATCCAATCCAGCCTAAAAATTAGAAAACAAAGCTTCGAATCCCCTTTTATAGATTTTTATGGTTACCAGAAACAAACCTGCGTGGTAACCACATTGGCGATTTATCGCCAAAAAAAGTTAAAACGCACCAGGCCCATCTAAATAAGAACTAACCAAATAAATGTTTTTCTGTATTTCACTTGGTGTGTGTGTGTCATCAAATTTTCGATCATTAATTTAACCAATTTCCCATTAAGCTAGAGCTCTGAAACTTTGGGAATCGTTCTTACTTGCCTAACAATGCAATATTTGGACATTTGCGACAAGTTTTAACTAATATTTCAATAATTTTTTTAATAAACTTTGCCACCATATAAAATCGTTGGTTTCTATCTCGAATTATTTTCTAATACGATTGAGCATTTCAGTTCAAAGATTAAAACATTTGTTATTCAACACAATTCTCAAAAATATCATCTCTATAATCTTACAAATTTTGCTTGCATAAAGTAATTTTAATATACTGTAAAAATTGTGTTGAATAAAATGACAATTTCGTAGTATACAAGATTTCACACTGTAAAAATATTTCATTGTCACAAATAGATAAAAGTATGTCAGTTTTTAAATTCAGGTCTTTTTCTTCAATATGGTGTTCTAATTTCATAAACAATGAATTTTCTTTTGAATTGTAAAAGAAAAGTATGATTAATGTCCCATGCCAAATTATTCTTAAAACAGGAGAATAACATTTTTATTGAGTTAAAAATGAGATGCTTCAACAAAGTAGTTTGAGAAAAGTTATGTGCAATTTATATTTTTTACAACGTTTTTCTGAATTTCACTTGGTGTGTGTGTGTGTGTGTGTGTCATCAAATTTTCGATCGTTAATTTAACCAACTTCCCATCAAGCTAGAGCTTTGAAATTTTGGGAATCGTTCGTATTCGCCTAACAATGCAATATTTACACGTTTGCGACAAGTTTTAACTAATATTTCAATAATTTTAATAAGTCAAAATATTCTTTCCTCTAGGCGCTTTTAGGATGAGGGAAAAATTTCTTTCCCCCTCTGGGAGTACCGGGCACTCCCCGCACCGCAAGAGGTTATCGTAAACCTTTTGTACTCGCAAAGGGGAGATACTATCTCCCCTTTACAATCTCCGAGATAGTAAGGGTTGCTGACTTTTAGTCAGTAATCATTCGCAAGAAAGAAAGTTTCCAATATTTGGCGTCATGTCTTATCACAATAATTTTTTCTGAATTCTGGTTCCCATTTTTTTTAATAGAATGACTTACAAACTTTCAAATGCATGTTTTGATTTTATGAGTATTATGAATTTTTTAATACTGTCACAAATGTCTCTTTTTAAGTGAATTTTAAAGTTAAAAATAACTAACAGTTTTAACTAATATTTCAATAATTTTCTCTAATAAACTTTGCCACTATATAAAAACGTTGTTTTTAAAAACGTTGGTTTTTATATCGAATTTTACAACGTTTTTCTGAATTTCAATTGGTGTGTGTGTGTGTCATCAAATTTTCGATCGTTAATTTAACCCACTTCTCATCAAGCTAGAGCTTTGAAATTTTGGGAATCGTTCGTACTTGCCTAACAATGCAATATTTAGACATTTGCGACAAGTTTTAACTAATATTTTCTTTAATAATGCAGTTTAGCCCAACTACTTGGCGGGGTTTCAAAAATTGCCATACTTGGGGTTTTTTTTTTTTTTTTTTTTTTGGCTGAACGTTAAGTCCGCGAAGCGACCCAGGGTAACCACATTTGGCAAAATACCGCCAAATAATTCCTGTCTCCAAGAGTGGTTTGACTAAACTACATTCCAACCATTTAATTTACCGGATGAATTAATTTTAGTTAGTTTTAACGTTTTTATGTATTTCACATGGAGTGTGTCTGTCTGTGTGTGTATCAGTGTGTCATCAAATTTTCTATCGTTAATTTAAACAACTTCCCATCAAGCTAGAGCTCTGAAATTTTGGGAACCGTTCTTACTTGCCTAACAATGCAATATTTAGATGTTTGCGACCAGTTTTAACTAATATCTCAATATTTTTTTTAATAAACTTTGCCACCATATAAAAACGTTGGTTTTTATCTCGAATTATGCTACAGTGTTTTCATTTGAAAATAGATTATTTAATGCAGAGATGGGAAATGCAAATACCGCATGATTTTTTTTTAAAAAAAATAATGTCTTGTTGCTATCGTGAAAAGTTTTTCAACCATACTGTATTACAATAAAATAATAAGTGCAACATGTTTTAATCTGATTCTACCAATACCTGTCACATATATTGGAACAAGGATTTTCAGACTGTATACGAGTGTTGAAATTAGAAAATTGGAGATCTTTGAGAAGGAAGTTCATCAAGATTAGAAAGAACATTTGCTTTCTAATCTTGATGAACACGATTCTACATAAATATGATATAAGATATCTATGCATCAAATGCTGCACCATGAAAAAAAGACATGGAAAATTTAAATTGATCGAAATCATGGACAAATGAAATTTGAGTTTTGCTTAAATTGATTTAATTATTATCTTTTATGAGGAAAAAGAGTGTTATTTAAATATGGTGGTGAAAAATATGTCTCGAGAAAAAGCGCATGTGCCAGGATTTTTTTAAAAAGATATTTTATTCTCGTTAGTCTAGCGAATTCGAAAGAGAATTGAATTGTCAATAAGTATCTACAATATTACTTTTTGTTACAAGGGTGACTAAAAGCGACTTATTGATGAAAATTAATTTAAATTATCTGCTATTAAAAAATATTTTTTTTACATTGAAGCTGCATTTTCTTGGAATTTTAACCCGCCATGTAGCAGAGCTGAGTTAATACACGTTAAAGCTATCGAATCTCCAAGTCCATCCGTTGGCATGGTTATGAACTTTAGAGCAGTAGGTTCCCGGCTCAGATGCCATGCTTTTCACATGACCGAGGCTCAAAATGACGTACTCCGTCGCCAAAAGACCTCGATTTACTTCTAAGAGTGACGTTAGAAAACAATCAATCATTGCTTATATAATTAAATTATAAAATCATATAATTTACTTCAATTATGGTTTTTCAATATAAATACAACTTCCAGTTAAAATCATTTTCCCATTGTTAAAAAACGCTCTTTTTAAAAAATATTCTTTGTTTCTTTTTAATGTATCAAAAACACAAAATTACATTATTGTATTTTAACTGAATATTAAATCACGATTCCTTCTTTGATTTAAAAAGGTTCTATGTATTATTGTTTTAGAATACAAAACATAGATGCACTCAGATGGATCGAAAGGATGAATCAAGAGAAGAGAAAACCAAAAAAGATCGAATAGATCCAAAAAATAAGCGTAAAGAAAAACCAAAATCTTTGGAAGTTCCGAAAGTAACACTAAGCAAAAAGTTTGTTTTTGAAGACCGAACTACCCTAAACAAGGAATCGGTTGCGGTTCATCAAGCAAAGCAGCTTATTTCTGATGTCATAGAAAAAGGAACTTCAGACCATGAAGTGAAACGAGCATCGAGATCATTTTCGGAAAAAGTAAAAAAAAGAGCTGCCGCAGCTGATAAAGCAAATCGGCTGATATCGAAAGTCAGTCAGAGAAATGTTGCAAATGACAAAGTTGAAGGGAGTAAAAGGACTACAGAAACAACTGCAGAATCCGATGACTCAGTTGATGTCCACGATGTTGCAATTGTTAATAAAGTGCTGCAATTACTTTCTGCAGGGAGTCAGAAAGACATTTCAATCAGCCAGCAAATAGAAAAGGATGGAGTTGAAGTTACCAAGGACGAAACCGTTCGTATTGAATCTGGCGAGTCTAGAGATAAATATACAGAATTTATGCATACTCTGAAAATTGAAGATCTGGAAAATGGTAAGAGATACTTTAATTTATCTTCATCTTCGTATCTTTCAATTGCAGACTGAAATGCTTAGAGTATTACGTTCTTGAAACGATCATATGCTTCTGTAATTTTGTATTAACCAGAAAAAAGAACTTGCAACAGAAAATAAAATTAAATTAAAAAAAAATTTAACTTATCCCACCTTCATCTTATAATTGAACAAAATATGATTATTATTAATAACATATAATGGGTAACATATAACATATTATGTATGGGAGATACGGTTGACGACGGCATACTCAATAGACGGAACTGTTCGTGAAGAGACGGTGCAGGCGAAAAAGAGAGGGAAGACTCAGCTAGGAAGCCACCGAGTACGGAGTTATATAATCATGGCTGAAGAGGGAAATGGATGGAAGCCACAAGGAAAAGACTCAGAGTTTGTCTTTAAGGCTACACAGTACCCTAAAAATGACAAATTTATCGAAAAAAAAATTTTTGCATTTTCCTGTAGTCCATACATTTGGGAATCTTGGCCCCAAATTTTAGATCTATTAACCAATTAGTTTTTAAGATATTTAAATTTTTCTGAGCATTGTCAGTCACTATTTTTGACAGCTGAGGGGGGCGTGGTTAGTTTCGGTTTCATTTTAAAGCATTTTTCCATTCTTAAATTTAATTAATTACTGATATTTTTTAAATAATATTGATACTTTCCGAGAAGTAGATATTAACTTCAACTTTCACTACTAAAATCATTTATGTTTGTTTATATTTTGAGTTTTTGATGTGCTTATAGTTACTTAGCCAAAATTGATAAGAAAAGGTATTTCTCAAGACCAATATTTATTCTGCATATAATTTATATAACTTAAAAGCTATTTTAAATTGTTTAAGTGAAGTTTTTTCTGTTGAGAAAATGCCACGGACAAAACTTTCGCAGCTTGAGAAGAGAATCAACATTTCTAAGAGATGGAGTACTGCTGATAATGACAATGCTAAAAACCTGCTTTAGTGGATATAACTACAAAACTTCAGAATACAAATGTCTTTAATACTTCTGCTACATATAAAAGTATCTTTCAAATTATATTATAGTGGATAATGAATGTTTGTTTACAGATAATTTAACCAATATTTGCCATAGTGTATCTTTAAAACTTTGCTATGGCCAAAGAAATAGATTTGCATATAAAATGAATGTTGTATGTGTTAATTGTGACCAAACCTAAAGTGAAACATGTTCATAACAATTAGTTGATGCTATATTACATCAAATATCAAATGTTAGCAAGCATCAATTTTTAAATGTTCCATTTGATGTAAATATGAGATTAGTGCAAGGTATGTTAAATTTGTGACTTGGCTACTCATCGTTGGAAAAATTCTGCATGCATATGAATTGAAATATAATGTTTAGTAAAACTTTTAAAAGACATTATAAGCCAAAAGTTCTGATTGGACATCTTGTTGGGTCAAATCAGCCGTTGCTTGATATTCGTAAAGATGTCTTTGAGGCGTAAGGCTCAAGGAATGATAAAGATATAGTCGGTATTGGAATGTCATATGATGGAAGCTGGTTGACAAGAGAACATACGTCAACGTCAAATATCGGAATAGGATATGTTATCGACTTGCTGACTGGCTTTGTGATAGACTACGAAGTTATGTCAAAGCGGTGTGGAGAATGTGAACAGACTAAATTTGAGCTTGGAGGAGACAGTGCTGCATTTCGTATTTTTCTAAGAAGGCATCAAGATGTTTGAAGTACAGCACATGTCGGATCATCTAGTGCAATGGAAGTAAATGCAGCTGTGAAATTATGGGAAAGATCTGAAAGTATTAGTTTCCGGGACACAATCTTGCTCTTTGACTCTTGGTGTTTTTACCAGTCATCATTAGCACGTGGAAAAAAATCAGGTATTCACAAAGATTGGGTAAAAATAACAATCAACGAAGAATATTTGCCCAAAATCTTGCCTATTTATCAGCGATTAGCATCAATTGAATTATTAAGTACATGTGTCAGAGGTTTGACACACAATTCTAATGAAGCATTACATTCGATGATATGGAACAAATATTCCAAAGAAAATACAGCTTCTAGGAGTCGTGTGTTGATTGCCATGTAGAATGCAATACCTGAATTTAATGATGGAACATTAAAAGCTTTAAAAACATTTCAGGATGCTAATTGAATTTGTAACAAGTTTGTCATCAGAACATTTAGTGTACTTTACTGATTGTAGGAGAACCTATTTCAAAAAGAAAAGAAAATTTGCAAATTTTAAAGTCGCGCAGAAAAAAATAAAACTTGTTAAATTGCGTCGACTTAAAATTCAGTAAAAATTAGGTGCTATGTACAAACCTGGTAGTTTTTAACTTTTTTTTAAACTTTTATTTATATCATTATTATTTTTTATAAGTGTATTGGGTTTCAAAACTTTTGTGAAATTATTATGTTAACTTTAAGCTGAATAATCTGTCATCGTAACAAATGCTATATCGATATTTTGCAAAAACATATTTTGAATAAATAAAAATATTTGCCATAATATTTTAATTAAAGTAGTGTTTTCATATATTATATAAGTAGTTAAATAATATATTAAAAATTTAGATCTTTTCAAGTATTATTAGTTTTTGTTTTATGCCTTTAAAAACTTTAAATGCATTTTTCGCAGACTTTTATTTTTGAAGATGTGTTTTCTAATCCCTAAGGCTTTTTTTCTGTTCAAGATAGAGTCTTGAAATTTTTTTATACATACTGAGATATATGTGTTCTATAAAAGTTAGTATGGATTTAGGTCTGGGATCCCTAGTTAATTTTTTAAAAAATTTTAAAGTTAATATTTTAAAAAATTTCGTGTTTTTTCCAGGTTCAGCTAGAAAAATAATTATTAAAAATCAACAAGGGAACAGATTTTCAAATCCATACTAACTTTTGTTTGCAATAATGTATGAAATATAAATCACTCAAAATAATTAAAAAATTTCAAAAATTGTGTATTTTATAAGGGTTCAAAAAAAACTTCAAAATTTTTAAATTTTAAAATAAGGGCTAGTTAAATTGACATTTTATTTTCAGAATCAGTTTAATAATATAGTATGAAAACAATACATAAGTTACTTTTAATATTACTGTCTCCAAAAAAAAATTTTGAAAAAGGGTACCGTGTAGCCTTAACTGAATTATTGGCATGGAAGCCACAAGGAAAAGACTCAGAGTGTGTCTTTAACTGAATTATTGGCATGGAAGCCACAAGGAAAAGACTCAAAGTGTGTCTTTAACTGAATTATTGGCATGGAAGCCATACCCGGAAGAGATAAATGTGTTATAAAGCACAAAGGTGCTGTACCATTATATGAGAGAGTTAGTCTCTCACGGGAATTATAAATGTGGTCGAGCACTATTCGAGAACAATAATCCACCAAGCAAAAAAAACGGTTTAAAACAGAGAGAGCAATTATTTTAAAACACATTTATTTACAGTCTTCACGGGCCAATTACCCATAAACAAATAATTCTACTATTTACAAATTATGCAAGACTTCCAAACAGCCCATATTTTAATTTAACCCGTTTTTGCGGTTAGGAGAAATTACATCAAAACAAGAAATAACCCACCTTACACGGTCAAAATACATAAGTACTCTGAAATGTTACTCATGAACCCTCGCGTTCTCACTTACACGAGACAAGGTACCTCCTGGTGGTATCCAAATAATTTATTTCCAACAAGCTCATTAGCGCTCTAAATGCATTGTAGTATTTGTAGTTATTTTTACATTTGTCACTTGTCCATTAAATGTTGGTCTTTGTGAATAATCTCGTCTCATCATATGCATAACTAAAGAACAATTTCGAATTTTTTTTTGAGTAGTTAGAGGAATTTCCCTTGGTGTTTAAGGATCGTTTTTCAGTGAAATTGTGTCAAACAATATTATAAATTCCGATATCGTCTATATATTCTAATGATATTCAACTGGAAAAAAATTAACACGAAATGTTACTAAAGCCTGATTATGTTAGTTGTGCATGCCAGTAGACTATGATAACTATTTATTGAACCATTAATACATAAAAAGACTATAATTTGAAAAAAAAATGCTTTTGGAGAAATAAATTAATCTCTTCAAATTTATAAGTAATTGTAAGAATCAGCTAAGTCAGTGACTCTCAACCTGTGGGGCGCCACCCTGGGGGGGCGAGAATATCCAAGAGAAAATATTATTTTAAAAAAATTGATTAACTGACTAGAAGGAAAGCACGCATACACATAGAAAACAAAATACATTTCGACATATTTAATAATTAACTTATTAAATTAAAAAAAAACTTCTAAATCAAAACTTAACTTAATCAAAACATATCAAATTAAAAACAAATTTAATAATTATTAGTGACTTCCTTGGGCCTGTCTTGCAGAGCAAAGTTTTTCAAAGGAAGGCTTAATATTAAAAACAGCCACTCTCAGTACTGTTTCTATATTTAGCCGAGATCTATATTTTGTCTTCAAAGAAGCCACGGCGGAAAATCCAGTTTCACAAAGGTAGGATGTTGAAAATGGTAATAGACTGCGAAATGCCCTTGTTTGTAGTGCAGAAAAAGAATCCTCTTCTCCTGACCAAAATTCAAATAGGGATTTATTACTAAATTGTCTTTTGGTCAAATAATGCGAGAGCTGTTGCTTTGAGTTCTATTGATTTACAGAAAAGTAGTTCTTCGACTACTGACATATTATCACAAAATCGAACTTAGGGAATGAAATGAGTATCTTTATTACTATCTGTTGCTTCATCAAGCTGTATTGAAAACAATTTGTCACGCAACTTGGAGAAAAGCTAACACTGTACATCTTCAGCTATATCACCAATTCGACGAGCAACAGTATCATTTGAAAGAGGTATGGACTGCAATAGTTTTGAAAAATTATCTCCAAACATAGTTTCTACAATCTCAATTGCTGCTGGCAAAATAAGCTCTTCATCAACGGGGTGAGGTTTATTATATCTGGCTATTTTATATGAAACTTTGTAGGATGCAATTAAAGCTTTTCTTATTCATAGACAAAGTTTTTTTAAAAAATGATTTTTGCTTTTCATATAATTCTAATTCGAAGAATTCTCTGCATTTGTTGACATACTCACTATGAAACGTTTCTAAATGTCGTTTAAGTTTATTAGGTTTCATGCTGTCTGCTGCCAACATTTTTGAGCAAATAATGCAGAGGGGCCTTTCTTCTTCATTTACTGCAGTACTGGTAAACCCCAAATTTAAGTATTCTTGAGAATATTTTCTCGATTTCATTTTCGGAACCACGTTCGTCTGTATACTTGTTGATGCTTGACTATCGTCTAATGCTCACTTACGTCCACTTAAAAAATTATCCATGAGCCTGCATAATTCTGCTGCTTTGAATATTTAATATGTTGAATTGCAATTAACACGAAAACGTATAACATACGATAGATTCGAAGGCAATCGACTCGAATGAGAAAGGAAACTTGCGTTTTCGAACATTTTCCTTCTTACTATGAGAAAACATTTGCTCTGCGCCTGCTCGAGACGGTTTCCGCAAACCATATTACTTATTTCTTTCTCTTTTCTTTAGTCTTGTTTCAATTTTATTTCTTTTATTATTCCCAGTTTCTAAAGTTAGCTCACCCCGTCTAGGTTATTCATTTTATTAACAATTTTTGTACTATCATATTCATTTAACGTTATCTCCTTATTTGGCTTTCATTTCAAATATAATATTTAAATCTGTTCACCGCCCGCTTGGCAAAATGCCAGATGAGGTTTCTCGCCAACGTTGGCTCGTTTTTACTCTTGTTTTGGCAGTTAGTTAAAAATAATTTAAAAACAGAACTCAAAATACTCAAAATATATTATTGTTGTATACATTTTATTAAATGCGGGGGCGTGATCAAAATTATGATTGAAAACTGGGCCGCGAATAATGAAAGGTTGAGAAACGCTGAGCTAAGTATTTTTGCAGTCGCCGTTTTTCAAATATAAAATCTCAGTATTAAATACAAACAATATTCAGTTTACTTGAATATTGTTTGTATTTAATCTGTAGTTGTGGTAAATCTGTATGGCCTTAAAGAAAAACATTTTGAATTTATGTAAGTTATTGCAGGTGATGTTAAGTCATGGTGGGAATGGTCTGTTTGATAATCGTACTTCTCTTGTGTTATTTTGGCTTGTTTCAGCGATTGTACTAATGAAATTTTCTATTTTATTTTCTTGATTTTCGAATGAACACTTAGCCTGTTTCATCGTTAAGTGCCAATCTATTTTTTTTAAAAAAAAAAATTCGCTTATCCTGAAGTTGTAAAGAGAGTTCTATGATAGTGAGACAGTGATCACCGTCATAAGAGCACTCCAATATATGATTATTAGTGTTTCCAAATAAGTTTGCTGAGTAGAGGGTGAGATCAATTAGTATAGTTGCACTTACATTACCTCTGTGAGTAGCAATATCTGAGTTCAGAATAATAAAATATGAGTGTGTTATAACCATTTCATAAAATCGTTACTATATTGCGAAAGATGTTTCGAACCCTACAATTGGTGATGTAGATTGAAATACTCAAAAATAAAAATTGGATATGTTAAAGATTCTAGAACAGATTTTATGAAATCCTTGTGAAGTACACTCTATAACAAAAAAAAAAAAAAAAAAAAAGGAAAAGGAAAAGACTTACTGAGGAGGAGTTGCCTGATTGTAACGAGATTTCCTATGCAAAGACATTTAGACCGAACATGCAAATGAATAAAATTTGTTCTCCAATGAATGAATAGCGGGAGCTAGAGCGAATCGGAACTGCGCACTCAGCAGGTGTATATAAGAAGCAATTCTCAATCTGATGGTCCCATTTTCTGTTGCATTGCGATTTTGGATATTTTTCAACGACTGAAAAAATGCCTCACCTCAGGATTCGATCTCATTACGAGCAACTGTCAGAGTTTGAAAGAGGTCATATCATTAGATTGAAAGAGGTAGGTTGGGCAAATCGGAGAATCGCTCGTCTTATGGGACGAAGCGATGCAGCAATTACAAGATACTGGCAAAAATGGGTGGACAATGGAAGATTTCAGCGTCATGATAGTAGCGGTCGACCTAGGGCCACAGCAGATCGGGAGGACAGAGTGAGTGTCAGATCAGCTTTCAAAAGACCTAGTTTATCGTTATCAATCATCAGACGTGGGACCCGCACGCAAGTATCCACTATGACCATTCACAGACGGCTGATAGAGTGAAATCCACGTTCGTACCGACCGCTACGCCACCTGCCACTCTCAACTGCACACTGTAGAACCATGTTACAGAGGTGCTTGGCTAGATAAGGTTGGAATGATGCTGACTGAGGATGTAGAGTACTTAGCGACGAATCCCTCTTCCAACTGAGTCCTGACGATCATCGAAGACGTGTCTGGAGACGCCCAGGGCAGCGTGCCGATCCTGCTTTCACTATTGCACACCACACAAGCCATCAACTAGGAGTTATGATCTGGGGTGCAATTTCCTTTGATAGTCGGACTCCTATGGTCGTCATTAGAGGCACACTTACAGCAGAGCGGTACGTCGACGACATTCTGAGACCTGTTTTGCTACCGTTCCTTTTGCAATACATTGGCCTTATTTTTAAGCAAGATAATACCAGACCACATACGGCATGTGTTGCTATGAACTGTCTTACAGCTTGTCAAACACTTCCTTGACCAGCCAGATCTCTCTCCTATCGAGCATGTCTGGGACATGATGGAAAGGCGACTGCATCTACCAGGGAATGTTGATGACCTCCCCCCGACATTTGGAGCAAATTTGGCAAGAAATACCTCAGTAGATCATCAGGGAGTCTTATCACTCTATGCTACGTCGTGTGGCAGCTTGCATCCAGGCTACAGGTGGATCAATACCTTATTGAGCTCGTTACTTTGTAACTATGTAACTCTGAAATAAATAATCCAATTTATCTGAAATTTTAATCATTTTCTAATCTGTACATAATTATCTTATCCGCCAATTTTTGTCTCTATTCGAACAACTTCTTGGTGCGTCGTTTTTTTTTCTTCTTGTAGAGTGCATATAAATTTATGATGTGAAAGAAGATACTATTACTCTTTATTGGGATAATGGAATTCCTATGTCTATTGTTTGTACTAATTGAGTAGGTGTGTGTGTGTCGAACAGAAATATTGACTGGAAGTGCTATTAGCAGTCCTCCTGGTCAATCAAGTCTGTCCTGTCGGAAAATTATTTTCCTGGAAGGTGTAATCTATCACCAGGTTTCATAAACGTTTCCAGAAAACTCCAAATGTCTGTCTGTGTAAAGGAAAAGATGTAGGACCAAATTGATTTATTTTATATGCTTTTACAATTCCACTGCAGATAAAACATAAATGTACGAAAAAAGGAAAATGGTAAACGCGAGATTCTTTGCCTTCCTGTGGAGGTAAGAATTTTTTCATATCTGGAAAACTTTATCCACATATAAAGTGAAGAAAAACCCCGTCTGTAAAAGTAGTTTGTTTTATGGTCATCAAATTTCTATCTTATTATATGCAACCTTAAGGTTATTAGATGCTCCAGATTAGGAGACATAAAAGTACTGAAACTTTGAACTAGTTGTCTTTTTTTCGGCTGAGAGATGCAGATGATTTTCCTATTTCAAAATTATTAAAAGTTTCAGTTCAGTTTTGTTTTTATGAACGTCGCACTAGAAGCAACACGAGGGCTATTAGTGACGGACCTCGTAATTTTGAACCATGGTCAAGTGACGAGGACGACATCTGAGCTGGCACCCCCTTTCCTAACTTCCACACCACACAAACGGGAGGACTTTGGGCCCCGACAGATTTAACGTACATCAGCTCCGGCTACCCAGAGGGTCTTTGGCAGCCAAGGAACGAATCCGAAACCATTACCACTAGGCTACTGCGGCCCTCAAAAGTATTAAAAACATTGTTTCACTACAATACAATATAACAACACAATATAAAATTATTGTTTCCACTATCTTTGTACTTTTTCCATAATGATTAATATTTATTTTTTCAAAGCTGTCCAAAAAGTTGTTAACATATTTCCTAATTTTTTTTCGAAATCCTGCAAAATTGTACCTGATGGATTTGCTTTCAAAATTGTAGAAAAATAGTTGGAATCCGATGAAATACCTGAGGCTCTTGCACCATTGTGAAGCTGAGGCGGCCGCCTAGTAAAGCCGTAGTAGAAGTTTTAAAACCATGCCTGATTAAAGAGCTGAAGAAATGGAACAGGAGGAAGATCAGTTCACTTGGCGACGGAGATTCTGGCAGGTTGAAGGCAAGTTTGTGTCTCGTTGCAATCAAAGGTTGTGCGGTTGGTCTCTATGGCTTGGATTGAGTTTTGATTTTTATATGTGTATTTGACTTTTTCAGCCTCTTTTAATTAATTTAAACCTGTTTTATTTTTATCCTTACGAATGTTTTTAAAACAAATTGTGTTACCTTGGTTTGGTTCATATCTGTATATAAAACATTACGCCAGTCGGATGAACTCGCTTTCATTCACTATTACTTTCCGAGGGATTATCATGAAATTTTCTTCTTGCTACTCCTAAGTTATATGTTGTGTATATTTACGTTGCATTATTTATTTTTTAAAGAAATATAAGATATTGAGGAGAGTTGGCGAGATAATTTCTTTTGCAATTAATGCAGACTATGTAATTGGTACATTGTCCGGTGCGAGTGATACCTCAATTAACACATATTAAAGGGTTTTGGTAGAATAGCGGGAAAATGTTATTAACTGAAGCATTTTGCTGTATTATTTGGGTTTGTCAGTAAAATTTTGGATGCGATGATTAAAAAAATAAAATTTAATTACTTCTGGCAGATTGGTGTCAAGAATAGTAATTAATGCAGAGAAAACTGGTTACCTCCAATTTTTAGAAAGCGTTGCATATTTCCCCTATTTCGATATCATTTGTTTCCTCCAATTATGTGGTTAAATCCGCCAGAAGAACACCGTTAGGCATTTCATGAATAAGAAAACGGATTGCGAAACCTTCCCATACGATATTTGCACTTTAATATTTGTTCTAAAGAGAGGATTTGTGCTACACATAAGATATCAGATACACAGAACTTTATTTTACCATTATGTGTTAAGGTTACATTAGAAATATTATCTTTTCTAGATATCCTACCTTTTATTTCGGAATGTAGAAGTTTGGATTAGTTTTAGGTATTAGAGAAGGCTTTTGTTTGTTTTCAAAAAACAAACAAACAAAAAAATGGTAATTTCCGTTATTTTCTTACTTTCCCCCTCTTAATATGAGTTCTTGGACGTTTGTAGGGCTTCTAAAGTTTTATGTCTAGTTTATCCCAGTTTCTTTCATAGAGTGAATTTTTTTCGTCAAAGTCCTTTACCGAAAATATGGATTGACTCATCTTAAGTCTCGGCCATATATTCGAAATAATAAAAAAATAATTGAAATTGGTGGACTTTAAAAATCCAATGGATAATAAAATTAAACTATTTTGTTTTTTTCTAACTCGGATAGTAAGGAAAGAGAAAAAAAGATCCAAAAAAGTATTACAGTCGAACAATAAATGCAGTGTCAGAGCTCCATTTTGTTGTTCCATGCACATTTTCAAAAAGTGAACAGCTTTAAAAATTCATTCAACGGTAAAAAAGACAACAGAACTTTTATAATGTATTAATCGGTCATATAATTCAAAATCTATTAAGACGTAAAGAAATATTTTTTCACGATTGTTTTTTTATTTATATTATGTGTATTCAAGCTTGTAAACAAAACTATTTGGTTAGTTCTTATTTTTTTTTCTTGGGCACGGGCCGCCACTGGCGCGCTTTAACTTTTTTTTGGCGATTTATCGCCAATGGGGTTACCATACAAGTTTGTTTCTGGTAACCCTAAAAAATCTATAAAAGGGGATTCGACGCTTTGTTTTCTCCTTTTTATCTCACAAACAGGAACTACCAAGTAAAAATTAATAACACCCTCTCAGACACACATAACACTAATTATGGAGTAGTTCAGGGATCTTTAATCGGTCCAATTTTATATAATATCTACTTAAACGATATCCCTGACTACAATCTAACCATCACAAACATGTATGCAGACGACACAGCAATCCTAGCAAAATACAAAAATCTAAAAACCATCACATATGCACTGAACAAACACCTAAACATACTAGAAAATTACTACAACGACTGGAAAATAAAGATCAACGTTGAAAAATCGGCCACGGTCTTATTTTCCAGAAAAAGAATACTCAACGCACCACCACCCACCTTTTACAACACCCCAATACAGTGGTCTCAGAAAACTAAATATCTAGGACTTATCCTAGATAAATCACTAACTTGGAAACATCACATCACACACACGCGAGAAAAATTCCGGAAAGCCAGATGTAGTATTTACCCCTTAATTTGCCGGGATTCACAAATGTCATTAGAAAACAAACTGCTTCTGTACAAAGCCGTCCTCAGACCCATTATAACGTATGCATGCCCCATTTGGGCGTATGCGGCAAAAACCAACATTAAAATACTAGAAATCGCTCAAAACACAACACTCAGAATGATAACTAAAGCACGATGGTACACTAGAAACTATGAAATTCACAAAGCAACTAAAATCCCCACACTTAGAAAATTTATTCAAAACATATCTAAAAAATTCTTTAACACACTTAACAACACCAACAACCTCAATATGATTAATCTTGAAAATTACACACCCAGACAAAACTCTAAAAGACCCCGCACTGTTTTACTTGACTCATATAATCCCCCCCTAACTTTTATAATTAATTTATCCTTTACTTTAATTTAAATTAAATTGCCGCATACGCACCACTATTCAAATTCACTCACTTTACTACAACCGACCGTGACACGATCGGTAACACTCATGCTAACTTAAAATGCAGCACACTTCACAGCGGTCATAGAACGGGAGGGTGTCCGCTTGCCGGGCTTCCCTTCCTTTTTTTCACGCCCAAACCATTTTTCACTACACTGCAGTCTGTTTCAGCCAATAGAAAAGCTCACCTCCGCACCTCACCACCTTCCCCTCTGACCAGTGCCACCCCACTCCAGATGCCACCCTTAACAGCTAGCAATGCCAACCAATGGGAAAGCAGACACTGACAACAACCTACAGAATGACTAAATTTCCAACTAAAGCCATGTTTTGCTTCAATTTTTCGATCCGAGCCTGAAGGCCGCTCCGCGGCCTATATGCTCGAACACAATTCAGCGTATTCAGCGTGTTTTCTCCTTTTTACGCTGGATTGGATACGAACGTTGTTGGTTGCTGAGGTACCGCGATTTTTGAAAATCCGTTGTACATTGAAAATGTCAACGTCCAGTGATTCGCTTCAAATAATTTTTTTTGCGGAAGGTGAAAGAAAATCCGCAGTAGTAATTCGGAAAGCTACCTTTTGGAAAAGGTTCTTTTCCTTAAAAAATGTTTTCGTCGGTATAGTGATCGGCTGAACAGCGTCCGTTGGAAGCCGTTACATTGGATCATTTTGTACCATTTTCGTTCCTCCGAAATGGGAGAAAATCTGCGTTTGGATAGAATTGAATATTTGAAAGTTGTTATTTAATCCGATTACGATTGGTATGGTGAACGTGGTTTGCAGACATTCGTCCGACGAAAATGGATTGTTTTGATTAGTTTTCCCGAAAGGGAGAAAATTAGCGTTTAGAAAGCAAAAGAATTTCTAATAACGGTTTTGAAGCAGTTCGTTGAATATTAGGGAATCAACTACTGTTTTCATGTTCGTGGGTGCAGATTTATTTCCTGAATAAGGTCAGTAAATTTTATCCATTCGTTTTCGCAATGTTTCCTCTTTATGTTATGTATTTTTACTTTTATTCATTGTAACTGAAATTCCAAATGCGTTGTTTTGTCTACTAGACACGACGATTTCCGCATTTTTTTTTCATTGAATACGTCTGCTGACTTCAGAATTTGCCTTCCAGGCACGACGCCATCTTTTTTCGCTTCTCATTTGAAATACCCAACTTGGTGTCATTCTGGTACTTCATTTGCCTTCCAGGCACGACGCCATCTTTTTTTCTCTCTTTCGGAATCTCTGGGTTTGAAACACCCGCTTTGGCGCCATCTTGGCGCGATTTCAAAAAAAAATCGCCAAGGGGCTACCCCAAAATAGGCTTTTACTAACTATTTTCAAAACTAAGCAATGAACATTTACATACTGTTAAAAAAAATTCTGATTGATAACATTCTCAAAATATCATTTGGCAATAAATTAATTTTATATTTTTCATACAATCTTTATCAATACAATTTGTTTGAAAGAAATATTTTGCTATTTTGTATAATAACTGTTTTCGTAACTGTTAATTATTGAAATAAAATTATAGAAAATTGTAATTCTATAATTCGAATTCTGGCTTGTAGTTTGTTGCATAATTTTCGAATTTAGTCTTGTAGTTCGTTGTATTATTTTCGAATTCAGCATCGTTTACATAGAAGCTCAATTATAATTCTACTTGTGATATTATTTCAGTAAATTGGTCTCGTATTCATAAGAACCTTAATGCAACTCCTACAGCAACCGGATATATTTAATGGCATATCACAACTGGTATACTTACTATTTTAATTAAAACTTTTTTTATATATTTCACTTGGTGGGTGGATGTGTCATCAAATTTTCGATCGTTAATTCAACCAACTTCCCATCAAGCTAGAGTTCTGAAACCTTAGGAATCGTTCTTACTCGCCTAACAATACAATATCTAGATATTTGCGACAAGTTTTAACTAATACTTTCTTTAATAATGCAGTTTAGTCCAACCACTTGGCGCGATTTCAAAAATTGGCACCAAACGGCGATTTTTTTTGGCTGAACGTTAAGTCTGTAAAACGGACCAGGATAGCCACATTTGGCAAAATACTGCCAAATAATTCTTGTCGCCAAGGGTGGTTGGGTTAAACTGCATTCCAAACATTTAATTTACCGGATGAATTAATTAATTTTAGTTAGTTTTAACATTTTATGTATTTCACTTGGTGTATGTCTGTCTGTGTGTGTATCAGTGTGTCATCAAATTTTCTATCGTTAATTTAACCAACTTCCCATCAAGCTAGAGCTCTGAAATTTTAAGAACCATTCTTGCCTAACAATGTAATATTTAGATATTTGCGATCAGTTTTAACAAACATTTCAATAATTTTTTTAATAAACGTTGTCACCCTAAGAAAACGTTGTTTTTTTAAAACGTTGGTTTTCATCTCGAATTATTTAACAATCTTTTCTGCTAATAACAATAATACACCTGGACAAATTGTATTTCAAACTTTTAGTCCATTTGAATAATTTAGAGGCAACTGAGAATTTTAATAAATTGGTACTTTTTTCAGGAAGGGGGGGGAGGCTCTTTTGACTTTCTGCTTAAGAATTATTCAATTATTTTGAATATATATCTGTACATTTCGAATTAAAAGTTTCGACGAAATGATTTATTTATAGTAATAAAATGTATTTTTATTAAAAAAAAGAATCTGAGAAAAAAACAAACTATTGTGCAACTCATATTTTAGTTTGAATTACGTAGTATCTAATTTGCATGCAGTTTGAGTAAATACAAAAAGTTAAAATCATTCAGCTTTTACGTTCAATATTCATAACAAAAATATCAAAGTTACAACTTACATTTGTGAAGTAATTGTTCATATTTACGAATTAAAATGGGAATTTAATAATAGATAAAAGAACCATATTTTTATTTCCTAACTGAAAAAAAACCCTGGGTGGTTAATTAATTTTTGAGTACGGTTTCTGTATCACCGCGACAAGATGCTGAATCAGATCACTCAACCTATTGCATGGCAGTATTCGAATCTCAGAATTATAATTTTAAAATCTTTACATTCATTACAGTTATTATAAAATTAATAATTAATAAAATAAATAATAAATAATCCTTGAATTACTAAATGGTAAACATTAGATTGAAATAATTAATCCAGAATTTCCTCGAGAAAAAGAGAGCATGCACTACTGCCTAAGAATTAAAGTTCTTGTATATTAAATGATTGGCACAACATGTGGCTCTAATCGATAACATTCTGTCGCCAATCAAAGCCAAAAATGATGTTCTAAAATAATAATTGTGAAACTTTGAACCCCTGGTGCGCCGAAATCCGCTTAAAAACTACCTGAACTTGGATACCATGTCACATTTAGAATTATTCATACTTTTGTTATGTTTTTAGCAGGAGAAAAAAAAACTTATAATTTAAATGTACAAGGTGTGAATATTAAAAAACGAGACTTGCACTGCTACAGAAGAAGTACGCATGCACTAAACGCGAGTATTCAACATTTATTTAGCGTGAAGCCTTCTCTTTCTAATGCAATGCTTCTCGCTTCTGTAAACAAATCTGTATAACCGTAGCCTTTGTTCGCATTAGTGTTATTTTTTTTTTTTGTTTGTTTCACCGGAAAAATGATTTATAATTCATTGAAAGAACACGAGTTTTTGAGTGGTTTAAGCGTTTTGAAGATGGCCGAGAAGACATGAAGATTAGTTACCCTTCCAAGTCGAAAACGGATGACAGTATCGGTAAAATCGCTATACTGGTACGATATGACGTCAGTCAAGTATTCGTGCGATTGACCAGACTTTAGAAATTGACAAAGAATCCGTACGGAAAAATTTTCCACCGAGACAATACGCGGGCTCATTTCCCATTATCTGTCAAGAGGTTTCTAGCCGAGTACAGCATTCTAGTGTTAGCCCATTCGCCTTATTCGCCGGATCTTGCATCATGCGACTTTTATCTGTTTCCAAAGGTAAAATATGCATTAAAATGAACACGATTTGAGTCTCTGAAACAATGAAAGAGAAAGTGGCACAAGTCCTGAAGGAGCTGACAGAAGAAGACTTGCAGCACTGTTTTGAGCAGTGATAGATTCGCATGGAGCGTTGTAGGGATAGGCGAGGGATATATATTGAAGGTGATAATAAGCAAATACATATGACATCAAAATAAAATATTTTTGCAGCGTTAGTCTCGTAATTTAATAACCACACCTTATACCTTTATTTATTAAGAAAAAGCAAAAAAAGTAATCATTTACAATAGTGACTTTTTTATGGTTGCCAAATTTTACTTTCTAAATCATCAGTTTGCATATTTGTACACTCCAATTTCAAAAATTTTCACCGACTTCATTTGTTACTTTTATTGGCTTTAATATTATTTAACACTGACAAGAAAGTCCTACAAAAATACAACGAGGGAAAATGACTAGTAAAGCCATTGCTAGATATTTCAAGATATCTTCTCCAGGCGATTTATTTCCAGATTCTCAAGTTTCAGTCTTCTCAACAAACATTTGAGTTTGATGCTGCAAGTTTCCTCTCTAAATTATCTATTTGAATCCATTTGAAACCATTTCAATCTGAAATACTGTGAACTACAACATACGGATACATTATTACCTACAGAGGGAGGACAAAATAATACGAACACCTGTGAAAAAGTATGACATATTTCACACCTGCAGTACAGCCGCGCCACCTGCAACAGAAGTCTGCCATCTAATGAGCGTGAAGAGGAAGGTATCAGTCTCTCAATGGCAGTCACCTACGTTGCATGCGTCTATCAAACAGTCTGTGATAAGTTGAAATATCAGAACGGTCAGAGTTCTAAAGAGGAATGATTGTTGGAGCGCGTTTAAATGGAGCATCGGTTACGGAAGCAGCAAACCATTTGGGATTTGCAAGGAGTACGGTATTAGCCGTTATGACAGCGTACACGAAAGAGGGTAAGACGACGTCTTCAAAGCACAACAGTGGCTGAAAGTCAAAGCTTGCTAATAGGGATAGACGGGTCTTGAAGCGCATAGTAGCCAGAAAGTACAAACGATCGTTATCCGAGATAACATTCGAAATGAACAGTCATCTCAAGGACCTCGTTTCAACAAAACTATCAAAATGGAACTTCATGCTGCGAACATTTATGGCAGAGTGGTAATTCGTATATCCCTTGGTGACGGAAATTAATGCTTTCAAGCGACGCCATGGTGCAGTGATCACAAAGGCTGGTCCCCACAACATTGACAACAGATAATATGGTCAGATGAATCGTCATTCACCCTATTTCAGACTACCGGACGCGTTTATGTCTGGAGAACGCCCAGAGAAGCGATAATCCTGAATGCCTCTTGCCAATTGTGAAGCATAGGGGGGGCCTCCATTATGGTATGGGGTGCGATATCTGGGAGCGTTCTTGGACCACTTGTTATTCTGCATGGGAGAATCAAATCCAATCACTATCTAAGCATTCTAGGGGATCATGTCCATCCTTTTGTCCAGACTGTATTCCCTGAAGAGCGACCGCTTTTTCAAGACGACAACGCCTCTATCCACACTGCTAGGTGTGTTCAAGCATGGTTCGAAGAACATAACGATGAAGTTGAACATCCCCCTTCGTCTCCGGACTTGAATATTATTGAACAATTATGGGAATATTTGGAGTCCAAACTTCGTTCCCGATTTACATCTCCATCCATTCTTTCGGAATTAAAGACCATTCTGGTGGAGGAATGGCTTAATATTCTTTTAAATATTGTCCATGACCTTTATGCATCTATCCCACGTCGCATTAAATCTGTATTTCAGTCCAACCCCTATTAATAAGGATTTTCCGTTATTTCACAGGTGTTCGTATTATTTTGTCCTCCATCTGTATGTGTATCAGCCTTGTTGAATGTTGACTCTTATTGGGCGATGACCATCCTTCAATAACGCATGCCACCAATACGTCTTTGTATTTAGCCTTTGAAACGTATGTCATAGGTTCGTCATCAGAGACATAAAATTTATTACAGCACAACTGATATCATACTGCACGAGATACATGTATTTTCTATACAATGTGCAATTTTTAGTGCTTCAGGCTGTCTTTTAGGAATGTTAGAGAATATGACGCAAAATTAAAACACTTTTTCCGATAAAAAAGTTTGAGCATTAATTTTATGTTCCAACTTTTCTTTCTTTTAGACAGCAATGTATTTTATATTATTATTCATTTCTACCTGAATCAATTCCTTACTTGGGTGTAAAATGCGTTCCATGTTTCGTCTCTCATACCGTAATGCTAAATGGCCTTCAAATGTTACGTATTCACGTGAAAAATAGCTATTTTTGGAATGTTCCTAAATTTTAAAAATGCTTCATCATAAAAGAATGTATGTACTGCAACGTCGTAAATTTATATGAAAATTGGAACAATTTTCTGCCCGGATATGTGAAATTATGACCAAGTTCTTTGACATACGGCGAAGACAACCTAAATACAATGATTATAGTTTCATGAAAAAATGTATTTTTAGAATCAATTAATCTTGTCTGTAACTGATCTTATCTATATCATTGATTTAATTAATGAGTATAATTTTCAGAAACTGTATATGATATCGAAGACGTAATAGAAACCGCCGGGTATGGAAAATTCCAAGCGATGCTTTCCTTTCTCGTTGGTTTAAAATGGGTAAGCCGTTTTCTTCAAACCAATTTATTAATAGGTATATATTTTCTCTTAATTCTGTTTCATTAATTAATATTCAAATTCTTTATTTTAATTTTTAAAGGAAAATGATGTATTCTACACTGAATCAAAATAAGACCTTATACAGAGTCATTCTCGTTATTTAAAAGCCAAACCTTGTACATGCGATCGAAAGATGCATTAACACTTCAAGCTTTTATAAATTATATACTATTTTACTCTTAAAAATTATGTTTATGCCTTTTAGTTCATCATCAAACAAAAGTTTGATTCAAAAATGTTTGTTTTACTTCCCTTTATTTAATTCTTAATAATCTGGAAATTAAAAACCTAAAAGCCATTACGTCAGCTTTTTTAAGGAAAATGTTCAAAAATTTCATGAGTCTTCATAAAAAATATTGCGTAATTTACTTCGAACGTTTTGCTAATTCAATGATTATTTCTTCTCCTCTTATTCAAAACACACAATAATAATATTGAACATAAGAATAATATTAAAAAACCATTATAATCACGTATATATCTCCCCCTCTTCATTGACCTAAAACCTGGAATTTAAATTAGTTATATATTTTTTGAACCCTTTTCAAAAAGAAATTAACATATTATTAAAGCTTATTAGAAGACAACTCACCTTCATTTTGGCCCCTCTTGTTTCGAATGGAAGGAATCCCGAGGCGATTCCGGCCAAGAAAAGGATCCCGGCGATGAGACACATGGCGGCTATGGGACTGTCCACCACCAGAACCTACAGAACGCAAAAAAGATTGTTATTCCTCTTTCAAAATAAGCTTTAATTTACGAATACTTTTCAATCAGAGATTGACAAAACTAATAAACAGTACTTCGGTTGTTTATTTAGTTAAAAACATTCCTGCAATTCTACGTGAATTTGAAACATGTATTATAACAAGGATGGCCCACTACACTGGTTCTGGAATCTAAATTTCAGGAAGGAATATTTGAAAGGGCCCTTTATTGCCAGATGACATTGTAAAATTTGTCCAGATTACACTTCATCCCCTCCCCAAATGACACCATTTTGTGAATGTTCCTTAAAACAGGCGGCTATAGTAACTGTTACTGTAGAGTATATAATTAGATTTTCATTTTCCTCCCAAAAATGAAACTGTTCCATTAATTTTCCGATCAAATGATCACGTATAAGATCAATGAGGTGCCAATAAAAATAAACTATAGAAGGAAATACTTTGAATTTTTCTCCCTAAGGTTTCCCCATAATTATTCCCTCACAAGTCATCAACCAAACATTGGGCAGCTATCATTATTAAGATGGACTACACTCGTAAAGCACCCACAGGTAAATCTAACATTTAAAGATTTTCTTAATAAAATCGTTTGACAGAATCAGTACAATATTTTTAATGTATATTTGTGAGTAACTTGTCAAGTTTCTTAAGAGTAATTAAGTAAAATAATTACTTTTGGACGCTGATTAGTTTATTAATAACTTTGTTAAACGAAATTAAATTAATAAATTACTTTTGAATATTGAGTAGTTTTAGTTTACTATATTTTTGACAGATTTTATTTACATATGAGCCGCACCACTTGCCTGCAAGAGCCACACGTAGCTCGCGAGCCATTCTATAGCTGCCCCCGTATTATAATGTTGTGCGCTCGGGGTAATAATAAATAATCTAAACACTCAACATGCTCTGAAACTTACATTTTATGTAGCTTGTTTAAGAAATTTATCTTTAAATTTAAAAATTCAACTTCCATTCGGAAAACTGTAACAGAGACCCTCATTTTGAAATCTCTGGTAAAGACCCTGCATTTCAATTTACTGCAGATTTATCTCCTCAAATTCATTATCCAAATTCATTAGGAGTCAGTCATATCCAGTGGTTTTTACAATTTGCAATAAATGAATAATATGATAGTCCTTTATCAATAAGATTTCCTTGGAAAAAATAATTGAATATTCCATAAGTTTCTTTTAAAGGATCACCGAATATATTATGGTTTTTCTGACAATATTTCGAATATACTTTCGGGAGGATAGTTTTCCTTCACTTTCAATATGTATTTGTCTGAACTGGATTTTTTAATTTCTTTTGCATCGAAATTGTTGTCTCCCCCTTAACTTACCGTTCCAAAATTGTTTGTGAACTAATTATCGAGTGCTGAAGAGAAGTTACAGTAAGCTTTAACTTTAGATGAATAGGATAACAAAACAACTTAAACAGAGAATTGGTAAGATTATGCGAGTTTCAATTAAATAATTCCAAAAAAGGGAAGCTCTTCTCATGCTTAAGACACTATTCAAAGTTAAGCCGGTTTAAGACTAGTGGTTGTTGTTGGTAATTATCTCTAGTAAAGAGCAGATTCAAATATCAATAACTCATCGACTACGTCTAAGAACGCCATTAAGCACACAGATAGAAAATGCAGATCACTTCATTGTTTTGTATATTCGCATAACATACTTTGGAAAATGAACATGGGATTGTTGGAAGTAAAATGGATAGAACAGCGCAAGTCATACTTAGAAAATTTTAAAAAATGCCGAATCTCACGGCTTTTATAGAAAATTTTGAACTTTTATCTTCGAAATCAAATTCAAGATTTGCGAGTGCTAAGAGCCAAACTTAAAAAAAAAAAATGAATTTTAACATCTAAATGAAGTAACTATCTTACCTGAGCCACATAAGGTACAATGAGTCCTCCCACTCTGCAAAAGGCGCTTCCGAAACCCATGGCCACAGATCGTATAGTAGTTGGATAAGTCTATTGAAAATTAAATGGTTTATTTTTTATCTTTAAACCAATAATTTTAAAAACTTTTATTAACATTAATATTTGTAAAAAGAATTACAAATCTTTTTTTACCTCGGAAGTGACGATGAAAATCAACTGAAATACAGCTAACAAGATTCCTCTGGCTGCAAAGAGTATCACCAGGGTAACAATTTTCCTAAAATGGATAAAGTTTGACTAAAATATATAAAAATGTTTTTCAACATAAGATAAAAGGAATTAATCTCGATGAAATGAACTTCAAAACTGACATTGAAATGAATTTTCTAAAGAAAGGAATTTCAGATATCACCTTTTGTGTTTTAAATAACTATTTTTTATAATGTTACATATATATTTTCTATATAAGAAATAAATAGAGGATTTTCACGCGTCCCTCGCATACATCTAGAACTCCCTTTCTTTATTAATTATTAATGTCTATGTTGGAAACTCCAAATGCTGAAAGAAATCAGAAATTCCAAATCATTTCATGACTAAGATCACGATATCATAAATGAAAACAAATTTGGATAGCTTTTAAATAGAGCACGGTCCTATCAATGCACTCTTCTCTCGCATTAATATTTATTTAGTAACGTAACCGGGGGGCGGAGGGTGCAAAGGGACATTTACACTCTCCAAGATTTTCTCTCGAAATCGAAATATTTCAAGATAATTCTTTTATTACACTCTCTATTATAGATATTCTAAATTTTAAATTAAAAACTTTTTTTTCTCCTTTTGCTAATTTTTTTTCCATCATGTAGAGAAAAAGAGACTTCAACTAAGCCGATTCCTCCGAAGAGAATTGAAAAGTCTTTGCTGTCTCTGAAAGAGTGCTTCTCGTTTAGCGTTTGTAGATGAAGAGAGGGGGTGCATACCCAAAAAATGCATCCTTCATAAAATTTTTTTTTATTTTTATGGTATCTTAAATTATTTTTCTTAAATTATCTCTACTTTTTTAAATTTTTATAACTTGATAAAATTATATCAATGTTTGGAACAGTTTTAAATAAGAGGAAAAAAATGGATACAGCGTATTATTTACTTATTACCAAGAGG
>BMAW01077810.1:85001-104077 GCA_019974015.1 Nephila pilipes | reverse complement strand
TTTCCAATTTCATTTAAAAAGCAGCATTCATTCTTTATTTCCTGATACCATTCTCTTAACTTAATGACAATCGCGCACGCATTCTAAAAAATCTGTTAAATGTGCAGACCTTGCTCAGACCTGTAGGGACAACTTACTAGACTTTCTGTCAGCAGCTAAGAATCCCTTAACCTTAACCACGTCACCCAAAGAAAAAAAATTGTATTTAATTTTAGAATGCATGGAAAATTCTATCTTTTCGCTTCGGCCTTGATTGACCTCTACGCTATTTATCCATCGAAATGACTTGTAAAATAGGCTCTCTTCAGCCCTCTGTAAAACATGGAGCTGTGTATCTGCAGCTGTAAGACTAGGCTCGACCTCTCTATCTCAATTATAAATAATAAAAAATTCAAAAAAAAAAAGCAGCTGAGCTTGAATTTTGCTTCGACTCCGCATATCTAATTACTTAAAAAAATTTTCAACCGTTATATATATATAATTACCTTTTAAATAGCAAACAGTCAAATTTCAGCTTCATATGTGGAACTATTTTTGTATTTTAGGGGCGGAGAGAGACCATTTTCACACGGCGGGACCATAATACCCGTCTCTTCGGATTGGCCACAGATCATGACACAGCAGGGCCAAACCAGCCAAAGAGAATACGAAAGATATTATCTGAAGCAGCGTCTCTTTGTCCACCACATAACAGAAATCTCCACCATATTACCGCATTATTAATCAGTGTTTACTTGATGGACCTACGAATCCATGCAGTACTTAGCCCAGAGATCCCTACCAAATCCAGTGGTCACTGACCTCTGATCTTAAGAGCGATCACAAATTAAATCCAAAGCTCAATCGCATCAGAAACAAGAAATCTAACACTATCTTTAAAGGAGAGAAATGAGAAAAATTAGGAAATTAAAATTTATATTATTGTGAGAAACTAAGAGAAATTATTATGTTAAATCATATATATATATATAAATATATAATAGGGTTTATGGCATATACTGAGAGATTATATATATACATACGGTATATATACGTATAGATCATGGGCATAATAATATATGTATACAGCAACTTACCATTGTGAACACGATTAATCAGAGATCCAAGGAGTGAATGCCATCCAAACGAATACCTCCGTAGATTTAATATGCTTTATCCAGACTCACCCTTAACGACAACACATCAATTCTAGGACAAAATCTAAGGGTTCACATAATGTTACGATCCATGATGTGCGCTTCTGCCGTGGTTATCTAGTGAAGGAAAAGATGGCCCAGTGTCTAGAGCATGCCACTGGAACAAAAGGGAGTTCAGGTAATGACTACCTTGGTCTTAGAGCGACCTTTGTCGACTCCTACAAACGCATGACTCTAGAAGAAATGTGGGAACCTGGACGAAATGCGATAGGGAAAAGAGATGACTTGACTTTTCCCCAAGTGCCTTCTCAACACACTCCGTCGAAAGACATTATACTTACTCCAAAGCGAGCACAGTGTGATGGGAAGTTAGCTTGTTTCTGGAGACGATCACGAGTGAATCGTCAAATCATAGTGAATCTGGTAGAAAACGAGTCCCGTCTTTGAGTCTCTGCTTGGGGAGATGATTGGTTAACAACTGAATTAGGGCTTGAAAAGAGAAAGACATGACATGGTGACTTTGGAGAAGCTACCAGCCGAGATACCGCAATGGAGAGCCTCATAGAGTATTAATAGCAGGTATTCTGCAGGAGAACTGTGCAATCTGGGTGAGCTGGAACGCTTGTTATAAAGACTGTACTTAAAACGTGTTTGGTCTCATACCGTGTGCCAATTGGACAGTGTAGTAATCAGCTGATACTGCTAATCCAATCTTGTTTCTAAGATCAACGGAAAAAGGCCTTTGGCTACACTAGTTGACTGATTTCACCCCGCACCCAAGTAGGAACATTTCTCCACTCAGGTTATGGCACGGTTACATAATTGGCTAATGAGACGTGTCTAATAGTCAGCTCCTGCCTGACTGTGGCTTATTATCGTCTAGGTACATCACCTCCAGAAGTGGGCTGAGTGACGCACTCCGAACGTAGCTGCAAATACCAACACTATATATACTAACACATGATCAATAACTTCCGAGTCTAATTTTGAAAACAACATTTTTTTTGCAAAATTTTTTTATTCTCAACTACATCTTTGTTAATCACTTTAGGGTGATACTATCGTTCCAACGCTTTCCAAATCTTTTTTTTCCGCAAATTTTTTTCCTTTTTTTTTTTCGCAAGAAATCTTTTTATTAGTGAGTAAATAGCGATAAACAGCTTTCTGAATCATCGACTCTGTCTGTTTTTGTTCCATCGAAAGCAATCAATGAGAAGTCTACACTCGAAAAACTTTCTTACTTCACTCAAAACCTCTTCAGTAAATCACTTCCAAGTGATATTCTGTGTCATCTTTGCAACTCATGGAGCTACTTGAGATTCTTTTCATTAGTACTTTTGTCACTACCTACCATTTTGCCGTAACGGTCTCAGGTCTAACTGAGCGTCTCGTCATTTGATGCCGGTAGCATCTACGTCTTGAATGGCAAACCTACTCGACAAATGTTGCTATGATGGACAAGAGTCAATAAGCATTTCAATCCTATTTTATGCTTGGTACGGTGTTTTACCATTAAACAATGTTTTATCAGAACACGAACTGGCTTTTTTCCCTTTTAAACAAACTACAAACGATTACTCAAACTCGATAACTCAGCTCTTCGTCCGACTCGATTTAAAATTTTAAGATCTCTAAATAAAGGTTAGTAATCAGAAAGACTACATTGGTTTGGCTTACTACGAGCGCACCTGGGTAGGTCTCGGGTTATTGACGGATGTGCATATATTATATAAACTGCTAATATTTAAGAAATAATACCGCTAATGTGATAAACAAACATTGGATTCATCTTTGATTTTAATGTAACTTAAGCGTTAAATACCGCTTCTGTATTTTCCCCTCAATTCTGAGTTTTTGTTGATTACGCAATCAAAAAATTCAGTATGATGTATCACACACAATAAACGCTCTTGAAATGGATTTAAATAATATAATTTCAATTACATTAAATGTCTATAAGATTATTAATCGCAGCATGAAATCACACTCTGATGCGAGCTTTCCTCTAGTGTGGCGTGACTCAACCACCTAACTCCAACATTCAGGCGCTGGTAAGGCAACCCCTCTACAATTAGACTACAACTATCCATATATTAAATGAGGGTAAAGCTGACAAAAACCAGACATCCCTTAACCCCCCCCCCCCACTACTTCTAAGAATATAAGAAAAGAGCAGCATCAGTTAAATTATATCGTTATCTTTAGTTTTGAATGAAAATACTAGGGGATGAAACGAACGTTGATTGAGGGTGGAGAGATAGGCACATAACTGTCTCCTCTTAGCTTGAATTCTAGAGGGGAGTGCTTATTACTCTGTGACGTCATTTTCAAATTTCATGACAGCTCTCAAAACAAATATAGGAAAATGGGAAAAAAATTAAATCAAAGTAGTAAAAATTAAAAGCATCAAAGAAATTCCCACTTTAAAATCATGGGAAATAATGAAAACCAACAAAAAGAAAGCATATAATATCTCTTTTATATGAGAACTATTTATTTCTACTCCATACGACCAGTTCGTAATATTACTTCGCCTGCACTTATGTATCGCCCATTCCCCATCCCAATGGAGGGAGCTTTCTTCGAATCTTACTTTCGAAATCCCTAGATGGGAACCTTAATAGGCTCGATTCATGACAGAAGTATTAATTTAATGCTTCCAACCTACTCGTATCAGCTCATACGAATAATTGTTGTCAGCTTCAGCATTTTACAGAAACTTTCTTTTCCAGCTGCATGACTGTTAACACATGAGTAAAGACAATTTGATTTAAATTACCTTCATTATTTAATTTTTTTTTCTTTTAGGTAATTTTTTGGAAGAGTGTTAGTATAATCACACATCCTTACGTAATTATTAATGAAGCTCATTGCCAAATTTATCCCAATGCATATTTCCATGTTGTTGCTTTCAAATGTTTTGCTAAAATTTTCAGTAACATGATTTTCCTACTAAGAAGGTGAAATGTCTTTTGCAGTCGTCCTGTTCGATCCAGATCGTGGCTATGTCCATGCTTGGTGACTTTGTGACGTGTGAATGGCCCCTCTATGCGTGGCAGAATGCCCTCATGACGTCGGTGGGTATTCATTTTGTTGATCAAACATTTGTTGCAAGGTTTTCGTCAGAAAATAATTTTTTGAAAAAAGAAATACTTCTGCAGCGGCTCACTTCAATTACAACGCCAGAAGTTAAAACGCTGTATTAACTAGCCCGAGAGGGACGTCTCTCTTAGCCTGGTTTGTAGAGGTGTAGTAAAAAGCGGCCGTTCAGCTTTTCTTTGGACTCAACGGACCGGGCTAAAAACAGACGCCACAACTCCCAACGTCACAACAACTCTCTCCCTCTCTAAGGGGTGAATTATCACTTGATACCGAACTTCCACGCAATAAAACGGGTGGCTCAAAGATACCCATAATAAGAATGGGGAACAGGGTAATTCCCTGTCATATTGTCCGGTGAATTTTTTTTTCTTTAAGATATCCATCCGCATAACGCCTTCCGCTGCCCAATAACTTGTTGCTATAAGAATTCAAATCCATGAAATTGTTTTCGCTTACTTCGGAGCATATTCCTCAGAAGTAACCCATTGTTTCGATCTTTCGATGCAGAATGAGGAATCCAGGCCTTACTGACGGTCACAATTCGACAAGGCAGTAGTCATTGTGGCTGCTGTTGCCTAGTGGTTATCGACATGGGCTCGTGACCAGCGGTTTTCGTTGAGCCGTGGGTTCGAACCTTGATGCCATTAAAGACCCGCCGTGTAGCCAGGACTGATGCACGTTAAATATGTCGAGGCTCAAAGTCCTTCCGTTGACATTGTGTGGAAGTTAGGAGAGGAAGATGCCAGCTCAGGTGTCGCCCTCGTCATCGAGGTTGAAAATTACTAGGTCCATCACCAATATCCCGGGGAAACAATCACCCCCGCATTCAGCTTTTATTGACAAAAAGATGTTTTTTTCAACAATAAAGGGTAAAATATAACGGTACTTGTTGAAACAAAGAACAAAAAATATTGCATGATTTCGAAATTCAAAAGAAAATAAAAGTTAACAAAGTGCTCAAATAGTGCATCGTCATAGTGTAAATAGTTTCCATTTTTCTTTTTATTTTTAACGGATTTTCTTTAACTCAAATTGTAATTTTGTCTTGGTCAAAACTTTAAAAAAAAATTTTCTCACATTTTAAAACGCTCAATTCAACTCAAATTTCCTATACACGATTGTTTTGATTGACAATACTATAACTTAACTATAATTCATAAATATTAATTGATTAAAACTAATTATTAATGGGTTTTCTACTACTGACATTTTACGTCTGTGTCAAAATTTTAAAAGGTTTTTCTCACATTTTAAAGCTCTCAAATGAGCTGAAATTTTCTATACACGATTGTTTTCGATGACAATACAATAGTTTAATTATGATTAATAAAAATTAATTCATTAAAACTAATTACTTAAAGAATTAAATTTCACTTCAAGTTTCTCGCCAAATGGTCTCCAAACCCATCGTTTAAAAATTTATCGATTGCATTAATTTTAATTACGTGTAGCTGATATAATATTCTATTTAATAATGTATCAGTTGCTTTAATTTTGATTACGTTTAGCTTAAATATATTCAGTTTAATAACATAATTTATGGCTTGCTTTAATTTTAATTACATGTAGCTTAATTAACTGACATAATGCTTTATTGAACTAAAAATTTGTACATATATTTATTTTAGATGATAAATTTGATAAGATCCAAATAATAAAATAAATTTTTAAAACTAATTATTGAATAAATTCAATTTGACTCAACGTTTCCTTTTGCTCTTAAAAATTAGGTATAAAAAATTATGTTACGCAAAGTGTGAAGTTTGGAAGAAAATCCATGTTTAAAAACTTGTTTTCTACCAGTGTTATTTGGAATGTATATCAATTTGTATACCATTGAAATCAAATTTTTTTGTTAACACTGAATGTTGATACTATGATTCACTCCCATAGCCAGTCTGCTCGGCGACAAGTAGTCACAGTGTTGGTTCAAGGAAATGCGCAGTAAAACGAAAATTGAAACATTTAGAAATTAAGCACAAGACAAAAACATATACATGTATGCAATTATGAGCCCACTAGAAGGAAAATTTAGAAATGTAATCAAATACTGAAACAATTATGAAATTTGATGCCGTAATTTTACGAACCATAAGAATGCAGCATTTAAGCTGGAAATACAAATTATGATTTGCCAGCAGACTTCGTCATTTTGAACCTTAGTCATGTGATGAGGACGGCACTTAGCACCTCCCTTTCCAAACTTATATACCACGCCAAAGAAGGACTTAAGAGTCTCGACAGATTTATCATGCATCAGCCGAGGCTACTCGGCGGGTCTTTAGTCGCATCAGGGTTCGAACCCACAACCGCGAGTAAACGACCATGACCATTAGGCTGCCTCAGTAACTATTTACCGTATTGAGCCTTAATAATAAAAAAAAGGGCTATAAGAGATGCATTTTTAATAACATGAAGAGGAAGGAAACAAATAAAAGTCAAAAAGCAGAAAAATGAACTCGTAAATGCTTGGCAATATTTTTCGGGGTAAACTTCCTTATCCCACCAGTTTTCGAGTCTCCTAACATACAGAAGCGACCATTTTCCCATCTCAAAATATGCATTTCAGTGAGTCTTTTAATGCATTTTTTTTTCAAAATCGGTTAAGAAATAACGGAGCCTTATATAAGTTTTTGTTCTAAGCAATACTTAATATGTTAAAACTGGAAGTTTGATTATTAATTCCTTATGCAAAAACTACCTGAACTCTTTGGATGTCTTAATGACTTAAAATAAGAACTAGGGGGGGGGATCAAAAAGTGTATTATATATATGTACATGCGTATATGCATGCATGTTGTATATATATATACCTGGTGTAATTATTAAATAACGAAATTGATGCTCCCGCAGAAGTACGCATGCGCCAAACACCATTGACTGACAGCTTTTTAGCGTGAAGTCTTCTCTTTCGAACGCAGTGCCTCTCACTTCTATGAACAAATCCGTATTGCCATAGCCTTTGTTCACATTAAAGTTATTTTTCGCCGGAAAAATAAGTGTAAAGATACGGAAATGAATTGTTGTGAAATTTCACATAAGACTTGAAAAACCCGATACTGAAACTGTAAAAAGGTGTATGACAATGCATGTTTATCGCGTGCGCGTGTTTCTGAAAAGTTTAATCTTTTTCAAGATGGCTGCGAAGACGTTGAAGATGATTCACACGCGAGTCACCCTTCCGCGTCAAAATCGGATGTCAATTTCGAAAAAATCGGTCATCCGGTTCGGTCTGAACGTCAGTTCAGTATTCGTGCGATTGCTGAGACTGTAGGAATTGACAAAGAATCCGTACGGCAAATCTTACAAAACAATTTTAACATGTAAGAAGTGTATGCCCAAACTGTCATGTTTGAACAACAAGAAGCGCTCGTAAAAATGTTTCTACAGACACTTTGAATGCCATTGATAATGACCCAAACTTATTAGAAAGGATAATAACGTGTGAAGAATCATGGTTCTTAGCTTTTGATACTGAAACGTAGTGCCACACCATGCACGGATGAACTCCTTTTCATCGAGATCCAAAAAGGCTCGAATATGCAAAGCAAAATTCAAAGTAATGATGATTGTTTTTTTCCATATTCATGGGATTGTGTACCTTCACTGGGGTCTTGAAGGTCACACTATTAATCAACATTACTACCTTCACGTTCTTGATGAGACTGAAAGAATAAGGAAAAAACGACCTGAATTGGGGAAGGCCAAGTGATTCTGAATTATCTGTCAAGAGGTTTCTTACCAAGTACAGCATCCCAGTGTTAGAACAATCCACTTTAAGAGCTGGATCTTCCGCCATGTGACTTTTGTTTCCTAATGTGAAATCAGCTTTAAAATGAACAATATTTGAGTCCATTGAAGCTGTGAAATAGAAAGCGGCACGTGTCCTGAAGAAGGTGGTAGAAGAAGACTTCCAGCACTGTTTCAAACAATGGAGGATTCGCATGGAGCGTTGTAGGGATAGAGAAGGGTGTATAGTGAAGGTGATAGTATGTAAACATATATGACATCAAAATCAATCATTTTTACCACGTCAGTCTTTCAATTTAATAGCCACGTCTCGCAAATGTACACACACACACACTCATATATATATATATATATATATATATATATATTGGGAGAGAAAGAAAATGAACGATTTGATTTTATCGGCTTTTTATCCCTCCACTCAAGATTACTGATTCATTAAACAAATTTTGGAGCATATTCACATGATCACACGATCTATCTTTACTTCTAACGATTTGATCATCAAAATTTTGTTTTGTTTTAAATAGTTTTCCGTGCGAAGAACAGGGACATCAGCTAAATAACTTATAAAATATCGTTGTGAAGTTTTAAAATAATACAGCCTTTTAACTTGTTAATAAAAAGTTTCGACTGATTTGCTATATCTATCTTCTATGTATTCTATCTAATATCCATTCACATTAATCACAAGCCATTTTTTTTTTGTTTCTTTATCCAGGGGATGTTCATCGGCATGTTCATAGGAGGTTTTTGTTTTGGATTGATTTCGGACAGTTTCGGTCGGAGATCGGTAAAGAATTTTATTTTAAATTATAAGCAAATATTAAACTGTATGACTGACATCGAGTGAAGAAAGTTGATATTTTATTCTTGACATCACTTTTATTTTCAACAGACGTTGTCCAACGTAAATATTTACACAAATATATAAGAAGAAAAATTAGGTTCCTTGGATAGAACAACGATGGCTATAATCCCCTTAAAAATGCACCTTTAATTCAATAGATACCAAAAATTTCATCTATTAGATTTCTTCAACATCAAAAACAAAATTCTTTATCTTTGTCTTATATTACCTGCCTTTTAAAGTTTTCTTCAAATCTCAAAATAAAAATCATGTGGGTTGGCGACTGTCCGTCACAAATGTCCGCTAACCAAAGTCGATACACCTCGTAGTTATGAACTACGGTCAGACGACTAACCACGAGGGCAGCCAATCGCAGCCTCTTAGTACCTCATCTATCAACCAATCCCATAGCAGCCTATAAATTACTTCATCTCTACCGAAAATTCTCCTTCTTGTTCTTCGATTCTACCGCAACAGTTCTCTTCTACGACAGATGGCACCAGATTTCCTGGCAACTTCTTTCTCCCATATCTTTAAAATTAATCATTCAATCTAGATGAAATTTTCTACAAATCATCTCTGCTCCCTACTCTTCAAAATGAAACCACCATCCACTCCAAGAAACATTTATTTCACTAGATTTGGGCTAGAAGAGCGCTCCACGCTCTAGGCGCCCATAGAACATTCAACGTCAGACGACTAAGTCGTCCCCTGAGGTGGAACTTAATCTCCACATACTTGTCTCTCTTGTAGAAAGATGTGATCAAAAGCAAAGTAATATGACCATTTGATATTAATCACAAAACCTCCCAATATATAATGTACTTCGATTTCATGCACTCCGCTATTCCACGAATTCATATAATGTAGCAAAAAATTACGACATGCACTTAAAACTATCACAATGGGATATTTGCTTTAATTTTTATCGTTTTATATCACATTTTATTCCACCGAACCGACGCTCGTCTCCCGTTGTGTTTACAAATAGGATTGTTATCTTTACGTTCAATCGGCAAAACAGGGGGCGCTGCTATATGCTTCACCCAAAGATGTTATATAACTAGAGAGGATTATATTGTAATAAAGAAGGAAAATACAGTTTGAAAAACACAAATTAACGTTTAGTGATGTAGGCCACTGCCAATTACTTCTTTGAAACTGAAACTAGAGTAAAATAAGATGCATGCTTTCTCTTAATTTGAATAAGTTATTTTAATTTGCTATCGAGAAATTATTTGATTGTAGAACTTATATTCTGAAAGAGAATACTTCAGTTTTTCTATTTAAGCTGGCTCATTAAATAATAGAGAGGAGAAATGTTAGACTAAAGATAGAAGAAAAATTAATAAAATTAACACTGCATATAGAAAGGTGTTAAGGCTACAATTTTGTTTGTGAGTTGCTGGCGTTGAAACGTCGAGTCTAGATATAAGTTATGATTTTATTGTAGTTGCAACTGCATCTAAATTCCCTTATTTATAATTGCTATTTTCTATTCACTTCAGGCTTACTTTTGTTTGTAATTTTAAGTTGAAAATTGTAAATACACTCGGATTTGACGAATAAAAACCAAGCAAGTTCTTAATTTCAAATGATTCCTTTTATATTATGGTCATATTCTAGAGAAATTATGGGTTTCCTAAGAGACTGCAAAGCATAACGCCAAAGTTACTCACATATTCGTCCTTCCTTTTATTTAGAAAAACGAATTAGATACACATGCGTCTGAAGAAATTTGTAACTCTTTTGGACTGTCGCAATTCTCATCGCTAGTACACAGTATTTGAAACACTCAGCTCAGCTCAAAGAGAACTAAATTTTGATGTTAATTTGTTAATTAGTTGGCATAACAAGCGTATTTACTTGTAACAAAAAAAAACTTTTTTTCTCGAGAAACTTCTTTTCTTGCAACTTCTTTCTCAACATAAAATAAACCTAAATTTGGAATATCATAAAGTTCTGCTAAATTTTGAGTTTCATAAATATCTGCTAAGCTATATGAGGGTCTTAAAAAAGGATCCCCTAAATGACAACGTCTCAGACTTTTGACGATGAAAATTTTACAACCACATTTTCCTCTAAAGGTGTAAGATGCTTACATCTCAAAGTTCCTGAACGATTTCAGGAGATAAAAAAATTGTTCTATAAATAAATAAATAAAAGCTAGATTATATTCACAGCAAAACTCCGCACAAAATACAATCAATGAAAAGATATTCTGCTAAGGTATCTATTTACTAACCATTTCAATATGAGTCCTACAAAGCTTCTACTTTCATTCTCAAATCGAAACTAATTGAATTAATTTGAATGCAATAAAGTGCATCCAAAATATCAAAACCCTCTCAAGGGCTAAGTTCTTTAGGTAATAATGCAAATCATAAACCCGAAGTTTCGTAATTCTTTTTCCCCTCGTAGTTTAAAATATGTGGTATACAATAACATGCCTCTGGGATACCTCTCTAATTCCGATCTTTCTTGTTGCCAACTGTTTTTTAAGCTCTTTCCCATTTTTCCCAACAATTAAATCACAGATCTACAATGTTTGATGCAACATAGTCAGATTTGGTTTTTGCATCATAAACCTCGAATTTCACTTCCTCGCTCCCGAATACAAGTTTGTGCACAAAATGACAAATTTGTCACAAACTCTGAAGCCAACTGAATTTTGAATAAACTTTTTATTCAAAAAAAAAAGACCCATTTACAGTTGATTGACTGCAACTTCCACTGGTGTTTATCGAGTCTTTGTTTAATAGAAGCCATTTCTATATGGTTCTCTTCTTCCTTTTATGTTTATGATTTTGGAATTTTCTCCCACACATTCCCTTTTTGAGGTTTTCCTAAAAAAAATTTCAAATATGGCTCCACTATTCCGAATATCAGCTACAATTCGTTGTAGCTCATCAACCATCTAATTTACCCATTTTTCGTTGTAGCTCATCAACCATCTAATTAATGGGTGATGAGCTACGACTCATCACCCATCATGATTACTACGACTGAATCCTTAAGACAGTCGCAAAAGTACTTCCAAAAATCGTGGAGTAAGAAATTTCATAAACACATAAATTAATTTTTACTCATTTGAAAGTACTTTTATCGTATTCAAATAAATACAATAGTCTAGATTTGAGAACAAAAGGAGGAATTCAAAAGGATTAACAGCCACGGTATCCTAATGGTCATGGTACAGACTCGAGGGGACTGCAGTTTTCGTCGAGTCGTAGGTTCGAGCCTTGATGCCACTAAAGACCCGCCGTGAGGCCAGGACTCATGTGCGTTAAATCTGTCGGGGCTCAAAGTCCTCCCTTTGGCGTGATGTGGAAGTTAAGAGAGAAGAGTGCTGTTTCTTCAATCGTGTCCTCGTCACTTGACCGAAGTTTAAAATTACGAGGTCAGTTGCCAATGGCCTTCGTGTTGCTCTAGTGCAACGTTAATAAAACCAAACCAAACCAAAAGAATTAACATTGCTTTCACAAATTCTAAATGATTGGTAGAGAAAAGTCTTAAGATAATTTTTTGGTCAAAAAAGGTAAATTAAATAAAAAAATTTAATAAGCACTGTTTCATGTGGTCATTTCACTCAAATCGTTATATTTAAAGAAACTTCCTTTATCAGCAAGCTAATCATCACTTTTTCCAAAGTTATTTGAGTTAAAGGCAATTTGCAATCTATGTTTGAATTCAAAGATAAGTGTATGTTCAAATATGATACGATAATTAGTAATGTCTCATAATAAGGCGATTATCTAGATTGTGAAGCATAATACAGAAATCTAGTAGTCGCGATAGCCTAGTGGTCATAGTCACGGACTCGAGGCTGACGGTTTTTGTCTAGTCGTGGATTCGAGGCCTGATGCCACTAAAAGTACGCCGTTTAGCCGGGGCTAATGCGCGTTAAATTTGTCGCGGCCCAAAGCCCTCCTGTTGACGTGGGGGGAAATTTCGGGAAAGAAGAAGCCAACTCAGGTGTCGTCTTCGTCACTTGATCGAGATCCAAAATTACGAGGTCCGCCGCCAATAGCCAGTCGTTGCCGGCAGACTGACAGGGGGCTTATATCAAAGAGTCAGCATCCCTTATAAACAAGAAATCGGGACGTCTATGGAAAACAGATTGATATTGAAAGAAAGAAAGAAAAATTAGAAGTATTAAAACTGTGATACCATACTCCGTAAACACTTTTTTTTTTTTTTTTTTTTTTTTTTGAATTTCGAAATTAAGTAATACTATTTTGACTATTTTTGTCCTTTGATCCAACACGTACAGTTATATCCAACCCTTTATTGATGTAAAAAAATTATTTTTGTCCCCTAATGCACTCTGCCAATAGCCCTCTTACTGCTTCTAGTTAATAAAACCAACCAATCAGAAATACATTGCAATGACATTTTTCTCATACATTATTAATTATTTTGGTAATATTAACTTTTTGAAAGATTCTACCGTAGAAGTCGGATGAATATTGGAACATTGCATGTCAGGTAAAGAATCGGCATACAAATTTGTGAAGCAGTTTCAAAAGATCCAGACTCTTTTACATTAAAATAATGTAGTGAATCACTCATACGTGAAAAAAACTTAGATCTCACTACCTAAAGAGATTTAAACCTTAGTCAAATAACTTAAGAAAACGCTCATCTGCAACTAAAACAAAGACAAAATGAGGAAGCAGACGTTAAATTAAAAAAAGAGTGAACGTACAATTTTCCTAATATATTACACACATGTTTGTTAAACTATCTAAATAATTCAGAGCAAAATTTATGTAAATAGTATTGGATGACGTCATTAATGTAGTTATAGTAGATCAACCGGAAAGTTCTATCGTTTTCTAAAATGAAAGAAATACATTTTCATACATTTAATAATATTTATTGCACAATATAATTTACTTTATTACTTATGAACTCTTGTCGGCTTGATGGTAATTTATAAATACCATTTTTGCAAAATGTCTTGTGTTTAGTTGAGGAGAATTCTAATTGTGTTTGGTTGACATCTGCTTTAGTTTTGAAATTCATTTCCTTGAAACAATGTTGTAGGGTGAGAAACAGGTGATAATCGGAGGGTACTAGGTCTGGGGAATATGGTGGTTGTGACAGAATTTCGATGCCTAGCCATGCGATTTCCTGACTTGTCACCAAAGCTGTGTGTGGTCACGCATTGTCACGATGCTGTAAGATGTGTTACCTATGGAACCTCGTCAGTTTCTTTTCTTTGAGTACATTAAACTTACATTTGCTGACAGTATCTCTCCAAATTGAGCTTTTCATTGGGTTTCAAAAGCTCGTAACGTATTGGGCAACTACCCTATACACAGCTTTCTCATATCCGGTTTTCATAACGGCTAACAGAAGGAAGGGGAAGGTTGCCCGGGCTAACTGTTTATGATCTTTTCCTTACACAGGTTATCCACTTTTCATTACCAGTTATCTTTTAAGATAACTGGTAATGCGTTAAAGAAGAGAACTTTAGAAATGTGCATATAACGACTCGTCGAAGTAAATTCTTCTAATTTAATTCAGGAGATATCAATCTGAAATATTTATATACTAATCCTAGTGACAAGGAAGTTATATTTTATAATAGTTAAATATTAAATGCATTATTTTTTTTTCACTTTCCAAATTAACAGAGCTTTCCGTTAAACCTGATGGACGTAATATATTGTTATTTTTTCGATCCTTTTTCCATGAAACATGTTCTTGAAAACACCGTCTCCTTAAAATGTGTAACGAATTTTATAATATAACTAAAACTGGAAGAAAAAAATTTTGCTTTTAAAACAAATGTCTACTTAAAAGGTTTGATAAATATTTATTTTATTAAGAACGAGAGTACTTATTTTAGTATTTACGAGTACGAGGGTACATATAAATATAAAGTGAAATTATTTAGTGAAAGGGGTTCTCTTATTACCTCACTTATTTTAGTTCAATACTAAAATCAGTAAGGTAACATGAAATGCATTTTTTAATTCCATCAGCCGATGCACTGTCTTGTTTTACACGTGTAAAATACCAAATGAAGTTATTCGTGCCAGCCACATGATAAATGAAATCACGTATTTTCCACAGAAGTCAGAGCTTACAACAGACTCGAATCAGTGAATGCAATTGTAAAATTTCTGTACTATTTTAAATGTAAAAATTAGATAAAGATGAGCCAGTAAGTAACTGAGGCATCTTCGACAACAAAAAGGGAGCTTAATTTATGTCAAATTTAAAGGAATTATTCTCACGTTTTAAAAATTATTAAACTTTAGAAGTCCTAATATAATGTTTACATATACTTATGTAACTGTTTTTGTGAAAATTATATTTTTATACCCAAATAATTATAGTGGTGCAATTAATAATCAATAGTTCTAATTATGTTTGTAAGTCATGCATCTTAAGATACAACTTGCTAAAATCCACTGCATTTATAACTTAAAAATTTACTGAGTGCTTATAAACAAAGTTCTATGTACTGAATATAGTTTTATTTTCATCTTTTGAATACAATAAAGTTTTAAATTTTAGTTTCACATAATTTAAACTTCCCTAACTTTTTACACAAATATTGTACAATATCTAAAATTTGAAAGAGTTCATTAGAAAAAGAAAATATGCTCGCATTGTATTAAATTACCTCATTTTATAAAGTGAAAAATTTCAAACTATATATGGAGTGGATTTTCAGGAAAGGGTACCAGAATCCTAAAATCCATATTTTACGATAAACGCGAACGCTGATATTTTTCTCTATGGCGCGTGGGATGTTTGTTTATAATTTTAAAATTAAATTTTCTAGAGTTGAATTCTCATAAATAATATATCTTTATAAATCTTCCAAGCATTTGAATTTTCTTAAAATGAATACCACTATTTTTTCTAACTTCTGGACAAACGTAGAAACCATCGAAAAGCTAGCTCACGAAGCCCATTCCAATAGGAGTCAGAGCCCAATCTGGCCACGCACTCCATCAAACTTTGCATATATCTATCAAATCAGCAAAACATCATCCATTTTGTAACAGCTAAATGAAAAAATGTAAAATCGACGTATTTTAACGTCTCGATTACCTAAATATGAATTAAACATTTTAAGACGAGAAAAAAAATTATGAATGATATAGATATTTTTAAATCAATTTCATTGTTTAGTTATATGTGTTAATATTGTTAACTGATAGGCATTTTTTTAAAGAATAAGTTAAAAGGAAAACTATCAACAATGATTCCCATAAACCTATTCGCTGAAAAACAAGTGATTGTACATCTCAGGTGACCGTGACGTGACACGAATCGAACTATTAAATGTATTTTTACAGCCACCATTTTTTTTTTTTTATTATTATTCGCAGGATCTTCGTACGATTTCTTCTTAACTTAAATTTATTTTATAAATGATTGAGTGAAACGTTTAGAACAACTTTAATACTGTTGTTTATTGATTCCCCTCCCTTTTCAAAACATCAATTCTTTTTTTTTTTTAATTCTACTTCAAAATCTATGCTTGAAATTAAAATCTGTGGAAATATCAAATATTTTCCCTGTTAGGGGTTTTCGTTCAAGACTCGAGAATTTTTTTCATTTGTTTGTATTAGCCCTGGATTTCTGAAATCACAATATCACGATTTGTGGACTGTGTCAAAAAAAAAGTTATCGACAAGGATTCTTAACCAGAATCAATGAGCTAAAATAAGGGGTGAAATTCTACTCATTTATTCTATTTTTTTCAGTGATTACTAATATAAAAATTAAATTTTGTAAAAATAAAAATAAATTCCCTTAAAACTGCTAATCTTTATCTTGTCAAATGAATTAAGGAAACTTTTTTTACATAGAGTTGAGAATAAAGATTTTCATCATAGTGATTTCTGGTTTTTCCCCCCCTTTGTTTCAGTCCTTGACCGTTTCTACACTCCTGACTTTTGTATTCGGTGCCACCAGCATTCTCGCCGGTTCCAGAACGAGTTTGCTCGCTTCTAGAGTTATTCTAGGATTCGCTCTTGGAGGAAAACCCCAATCGTGAGTTAAACTGAAGTCATTTTAAAACGTTTTTATGTATTTCACTTGGTTTGTGTTTGTGTGTCATCAAATTTTCGATCGTTAATTTAACTAACTTCCCATCAAGCTAGAGCTCTGAAATTTTGGTAACCGTTCTTACTTGCCTAACAATGCAATATTTAAATATTTGAGACCAGTTTTAACTAATATTTCAATAAATTTCATTAATAAACTTTGCCACCATATAAAAACGTTTTTTTTTATCTCGAATTATTGTTTGTATGGATGATAGTTGATTGGTAGTAAACAGAGGCCATCTTTTCAAGAAACAGGAAATTACTTGATCCTGATAAAAATAAAGCTAATGATATTTTGGGGGCATGATATAATCGAACAGCAGTTCTTAGTTTTGGTTGAACTCGAATTCAATTTTGAATTTACACATGAAGGACCCACAGACGATCACCGAACACATTTTCCCCAGAATTGCCATCAATTTATATGGGGAGAAAGGGTGCTTCAGTTCTCGATGGATATTTTTCCCCAACTTATATGGGGTGAAAGGGTGCTTTCACCCCTACCGGTGACTCATATAAATGAGGTTACTCACAAATATTAGCACACACTTCTCACAGATACAAGTTTGAAACATGTTCACGCAACAAAAACGTTCACACACTCTGTATGGAAATTAAATTTTTATATCTCCAAGAAAGAAATCAATCACTATTTGTAGCGGCTCCTTTATATTCCTTTTCTAAAAGGCATGTGAGTTTCTGTTACTATTAAATCCATAAGTACAATTCACTTAATATAATAAACTCATAATTGCATCAAACATTTATCTTGTTATTTGTGTAATATTCTTAATTAAATTAGTTTACTCTAATCTTGATCAGAGCTTCCTTTCTTCCACTATACGGATCCTTTGGCCTCTTAACAGAAACTAAAAACAGTTAATTTCAAAATTCAAAGATAATAATCTGAGAGAAAAAAAAAAGGAACGGCAGTATTACCAATTATGCCTTGGCGACATCAAAGGTTTCAAAACATTTTAAGTTACCGTAAGAAAAAAATACAATCATGTAATAATCAGATATTTCTGTCATTTTCAGATTCGTTCTATGTTTCGAATATTTTCCGAGGAAGGATCGTGGAACAGCAGGATTTTGCTTTGCTGTAAGTATCTTTTCAAAAATTTGTCACAGTATAACAGCTATTTTACTTTAACCATTTTGAAATTCAAGAATGAAATCTAAAAGCGACTATTGAAACCAAAAATGCTATTCTTTATCGATTTCTTTCGTAATATTTCCAAAATATTTTGAGAAGCTTTTTTGGAAAGGACCACGAAGTCGAGAAATCATGGAGGCGAGTTCGTTGCGGATGTTGTTTCAATGTTTCATTTGGTTGTGGATTCACGTCTTGATTCCACTTAAGACTCGTTCTGTAGCGAGTCTTAACTAAGTGGAGTCAAGACTCGTGTTAAATCTGTCGAAACTCCGGTTGGAGTCGTGGGAAATTTCTGAGGATGGGATTCCAATTCGAATGTCATCTTTGTCATTTGACCGAACTTCAATCTGATGTCGCCTATAAGTTACTTGTTAAAGGCAACATTAGTAAACAGTTAATCAGGAACTCTTAAAAAATTACATTGGACAGCATGAACTAAAATTCTATTATAACCTTATGGCATGGAATACAAGCAATGATACTTAAGTAGAAAATTTCATTAAATCAGATTTTCATAATCTAGAGAGTGATATATTACTTAAAAATAGAAAGCGATAATCTCAATATTCGTTATTTCTGTTTCTATTTAATAGATACCAAAATATTATTATCATAGTTTACAAACTGAAATTTATAAGGACATCTATATAGATAAAAAAAAATATATTGAACACAGTGCTCATACACTCACACTAGAAAAAAATGAAAATATTTAATAACAATCTTAATTTTTATCGTGTCTGGAGAAAATTGGTATCATTCTTAATAGTTCAAAAGAATTATTTTGTGATATTAATGAATTAATAAATTTAATTACCTGAGTTATATAACTAACTTCTGAGAACAATGAACTTAAAATTTACGATTTTATTACAGTATATTTAATAATTTATAAATTTCCTAATTTTTATATATATATATATATTTCTACTGAATATCTTTCTTAGCCTCTTTCACAAGCGAAATGCAATTCTTTTTTTCCAATTCTAATATATATATATATA
>BMAW01077810.1:63900-80001 GCA_019974015.1 Nephila pilipes | reverse complement strand
TCGTTCTAGAAGCAACATGAGGGCACCCCCTCTCCTAACTTTTACACCTTGCCAACGGGAGGACTTCCGGCATCGAAAGATTTAGCGTTCATAAACCCCGGCTACACGGCGGGTCTTTAGTGGCACAAAGATCGAACCCGACTCGACGAAAACCGGTGGCCGCGATTCCGCTATCGAGACCACTAGGCTACCACGGCCACTTTTATTGCTAGTATATGAACGCTTCAAACTAATTGCTTTCCCTTTTTCCAAGAGTTCCATGAGTAGGATGTCTTTAGCACACACCCCCCTTTCGAAGAAAAACAACGCTACAACTATTCGCTTCAATGAGACCGTAGTCGCCTTCTTTGGAACTGATTCACTGGAAGCAATCATTTGTTCTGATTTTTGCTCGATTTCTGGTGTGTAATGACAAATCCGGATCTCATCGATGTTTTCCTAGCAAACAAAGTTCGATTTGGCTTAGTAAATGGTTGGGAAATCAAAACTAACCTATAAATCAATGTTTAATTAGTTTCGACACCATTTAACAGGTGGCAGCACGCTGGTAATACTAACTTTCGTTTTTAAACCATCCGCACATTAATTTGAAAGTGAAACTGAAAAAAAAAAAATTTGTTTCTCATGTACAATTGCTCATAGTTATAGTGCTAAGAACCTCACAAAAAATCTTTACTTTTCATGTATTAATAAAGTATATCTAATAAATGGCTAATAACATTATATGTTTATAATATAACCATGTTATATTATAAACATGAGAAAATATAGTATATAGAAAAAATTATTTTTTGTTCTAGTTAAACTTAGCTTGGTGAAATGTAAATAAGTGTATTTTTAAACCTTTCAGATTTATTGGGTGATCGGCGCCACTTTGTCTGTGGTGACCACCAGCGTCATCATGCGGGAATCGGGTAGCTGGAGGCTCACGCTCTTTGTCACATCGCTGCCATCCCTCATAATCTTCTTCATGATGAGGGTCAGAAATCTTATTTTTTTAAAACGTTTTTCTGAATTTCACTTGGTGTGTGTGTGTGTCATCAAATTTTCGATCGTTAATTTAACCAACTTCCCATCAAGCTAGAGCTTTGAAATTTTGAGAATCGTTCGTACTCGCCTAACAATGCAATATTTAGACGTTTGCGACAAGTTTTAACTCATATTTTCTTTAATAATGCAGTTTAGCCCAAACACTTGGCGCGATTTCAAAAATTGGCACCAAACTTGGCGATTGTTTTTTTTTTTTAATAGAATGACTTACAAACTTTCAAATGCATGTTTGGATTTTATGAGTATTATGAATTTCTTAATATGCTCACAAATGTATCTTTTTAAGTAAATTTTAAAGTTAAAAATAACTAACAGTTTTAACTAATATTTCAATAATTTTCTTTAATATACTTTGCTACCATATAAAAACGTTATTTTTAAAAACGTTGGTTTTTATATCGAATTATGCTAATTAAATTTAAGAGATACACTTAAATTATTTGCACAGCAACTGATACATTTTTTCTCAAATTAAAGATTCGAAAATTCTATATATTAAAACCATTAGCTGACGCTTTGTTGATAAATGATGAATTCACGATCAAATTGCAACGAGTTTAGGCATAAGAATTCCAAGTAAAGACGACTGAGCAACAGAAACTGACTCACATTTAATATGTCAGGGCTTAAAATAAGTATCGTTGATTAGGGTACTGGCTCAGATATGGATCTCATCATCTGACAATTGTTCCAAATTACTTGGTGTTTCGGCTCTGCGTTATTTAGAATTTTGGATCGAACCAAGAGAAACGTTCAATGAAAATTAAACTACGGCTTTGCTGGGTGCTTCACAATAAGGATTTAATTTGTTTGCGTCGGCAACTCAGTAAAAGGATTCAATCCATAATTTAGATAAAAGATATTTATTTAACAACATAATTGGCCAAACACGCTGTTCTCTGTTTCACCCTTAATTGGCAATTCAAAAAAAAAGATTACAATGGACGATTCACAGCCATTGGCGAGGTGTTTAAGTTTGGAGAGGAAGGCGTAGAGTAATGAGTTCAGCACCTGAGTTTGAACCTTCATCTCCAAGCTTTCACACTACTCCAATGGCTGTGAATCGTTCATGGTAGCCTCTTCTGAACTGCTAAGTTAGATTTTGAAAAATTCTAATAGCCTTCAAAACTACATGTTGATTCTACGACAATGTCTTCTCGTCCACATTGAAGAAACGCCGTGAACAAGAAAATCACAAGATATGGATATCCTATATTGAAGACGACATGTACCGAGGATTTAGCTAAATAATACTTCTAATGGAGGGGGGATAACTTGCACGTACTATAAGACTGAAATAAGCTAAATTAAAATAGCGGTAAGTAAATTTTCGAAATTAAGACATTAACATAGATAAAAATCTATCTGAAGTTAGATCGCAGCCGGCACTTGCTTGATAGGCCACAACGTGCGTTGGATATTTTCTGATTCAAGGAATGCGTCGATCAGACTCGTAGGGTGACGAAGCGTGTTATCATGCCTAAAAATATAAAGATAAGACAGATAACATTTCGAAACAGGCGACCATAAGGCTCAAGAACTTCATCCCTGTACCTTTCAGCAGTCATGGAGCCCATCTCAAAAATATGGAAGTTCATCCAGTATGTTGCCTGCCCACACGGGCTTCCCTGACGGAAAAGGATGCTTTCCTATGAAATTACCCGAGTGAAAATGACTTCCGCTATTTCAAAATATGGTTTGTTGAGGAGAATCAGTGTTCACACTAAAGCGAGATTCGCCACTAAACTTCAGATATGCCCAATCCCCAGTATTGCTGTTTTAAACATCAGTTTAAACAAGCGCATCTATTCATGGACGTGAGAAGAATGCAAATTACTGGTCGTCTGATATAGAGACCAACATGACTGTCTGTAAACTCATACACTTGTGGCGGCTATGAGTACTGAACCTTTTTTTTTTTTTGGAGCAATTATCCCTCTGACGCCGACAGTTGTTGAAAGTTATCGACCTTGACGAACTGCTGAGACTCTTGACCTTCCTAATACTGGCAGATGGTTAACATTTCCCGCACTTTGAAACCTCTTCACTATACATTCAGAATTCGAGACACTTTGGATTGGGATCGTCAGGATGCCAACGATTTTTTCTTTCGCACACATGCTCGATTGTCGTCTCTGAGCCTTCTTTTCTCCTGTTTTACCTCAACACATGAATTGAGGGAAAATCTGTCTGAGAACGGCTTATGCTGAGTGAGATGATTTATTTTCCCTCCGACAGGCGCAAGTGTCTTGCACATGAAGACGTCGACTGCAATATTTTCTTACGGACAATGCTTCACCTTCAGCAGACGATTCTCCGCAAGTTATTTCGATCGAATTCACCAGTATATACTCACAGTTTTTCGTATTTTACGAATTAGGCTTAACTTTTGGACACCAGTGAATGTATAGTCAATATGCTCCTTGAGAATCATATTTTATATTTTTAACACACTGCTACCGTTAAATCCCTCAACCAACCAATAGCAATTCTACTTTCATTCGGGCGATCCTAATATAAGGAATGGCAACGAAAAAAGGTGAGTGCTATTATATATAACGAATATTGTATTCACTGAATACTTCAATTAATGAGTACCATTACACTTAGACACGATTGCCTTGGACTCTAAAGCCAATGATCTCAACATATTGGAAGAAAGTGGATGGCTTCAGTGTAAAAACCTCGGTTTCAAGTTTCCCTGTTTAAATTTATCTGCCTTAGGAAAGAGATCAACCTCACCGCAACTTGTTTACTTTTCCATTTAAAATTGGCTTTTTACACCAAATTAATAATTTTATCCCTTTTTACATTTATTTTAATCAATCGCTGTATTTTCTTAAAATCCGTTTTCAGTACTTTATGGGATTTTAAGAAATTATGATAATCGAATCAAATCTTCGGCTACTCATCCAGATTTGACTCTTGCGCCTCTACTGTCAGTCATTCACTCACTGGGTCCAATTTTTCAAAATCCTTCACTTCCTTTAACGAGCCGTCGACCTTTTAGTGACTGTTTTAAAGAATAAAAAATATCTCTCACGAAAGGAGATATCGGCCCTGTGGGGACAATGTTTCAGGATTTACCATACAAATTTTTTCCACGGCTTGACGGCTTGGCCTCACGTGACCTAGCGCTATCCCTTTTGGAGATTTTGCCTCTGCACGTGTCTTTGATAGTCTGTTTTAAGTTTCAACTTCATGTCGCAGTACCGATAACAATTGTTTGTTAATCTGGGTGAATCCATCATGAAATGGAGCTTAACAGTTGTAACTGTTTCTCACCAGTGCCAAGAACTGAACGAAGCTGGCCAATACACATGCGCATTGTCATCTAATCGGTACACGCACAAACCAATAGCGATTAATTACGACGACCGAGTGAATGCCTTCTTTTCAAAATGTGTATTCGTGGGCTGGCTTTATGGAGAATGCATATTTATTTAGTTAGTAGCTTCTATTTACTTCCGGGTTTTTTTTTTTTTTTTTTTCATAATTTATTTTTTGATTTTGGCTATCTTAAGTGATTTCTTATGCTTTGAAGAACTTTTCTTGTTTTTTAGCATTTGGGTGTAGAGAACATTAGTTTAATCCTCTCGCTCACGAATCATGAAAAAATCAAAGAAAAAAATCATTCTATGAATCAATATACCTAAATTCTTGTTTTAAATTCTGTAGGAAGAAAGTAATTTGTTCAGCTTGACCCTATTAAGGGAAATTTGAAGAGCCTCATACGAGGCATGTAAGTTTAAAAGGTTACAAATATTCCCATTCAGAAAAAAGAAAAGAAATAGGCAGGTCACAAATTTAAGCTAATTTTTATATTTAACCCTTCGAGGGGCGCAATGTTAATATAAAATATTTTTAAAAAGACATACAGGCAAGGGAGGCATATTGATCAAGCACATAAAAAGGTACGATTGAAAAACTTAGTCCCTGGTTCTAAGGGGGGGGGGGGGTCCCCGCTGCCAACGCTGAAAATGCGTTTGCACTGAGCAAACGGTGCCCCTCAAAGGGTTAATTTAATGTTCTAAAGCAGGGCTTCTTAAACTATGCTACGCGACCCCATTTGGGGTCGCGTAGCAAAATTCAGCGGTCGCGAGAGATTTTAATGTCAAATATTTATATATACCATTTTATAACATCACTAGAGTTGGCGGAATACAGTGGACTTGCAGCGTCTAGACACGCGCATTTGTTGAAGGTTTTGAGCTATCTCCACCGACAGCAGTAAACGATCGCTATTATTATACTCTGGCTATACATTGTTAATGCGTTTGTCGGTATCATACATGTTGAATAAACCGCGCGCCGCTGACTTCCCACTCTGACCGCCACCTCTAAATATCACACACAATCAAAGGGAGGAATGCGCGCGCGTACACACGTGCAACTTTCAGCTAAACAATGATTCATGCATGGGGTCGTCAAGGTTTGTATGGGGTCGTCAAGAAACTCGCAATCATAAATGGGGTCGTGAATGACAAAAGCTTAAGAAGCCCTGTTCTAAAGGATATTTTAGCAATTATTACTTAATACAATGAAATTACAGATATATTAGAAAAATTATCTTGAGTGAAAAGCCTGGAAGCATTCAGAACATAATGCTTCTTTGGATCGAGCACATATATATCTAGTTTTCCTAGGACAGCCGGATAAGTGGTATTATGCAGCATATTTCCTCTCAGATTCAGCCGAATAAGACTCAGCAGAAGTTTGCACTTTCAAGCGTTTCCATGTTAGTAGATCCCGCAATGTACTTGGTCTGCCTTTCTTTTTGCTCTTAGTCGAACTAACTTTTTAAATAAGGAAACTCACAATGGGTGATTTAAATTCTTATAAATCCATGGATTCATTTTCAGAATCTAATTTCCATAAGATTCAACAATTTGCGACGCAAACATTTACCATATGATGAAAAAATCGAAAGTACCACCGTTTATGTCGTAGCTTATGTCTATACAGAACTAATAATGAATCCATGATATCTACTCCACGCATATTTTTATTATACATTTCGAGGGACGCAGGTCTTGGAATTTCGATAACATGTTTTTCATGACTATTCCAACGTTTCACAAATCCTACAGAACTTGCTTCAAGAAATCTTAAGGTTACATGTCAAACCACCTAGCTATTGAATATTTTCCTTACCTGTGGTAAGGGAAAATGTGAATCTTGGATCACGTTTCATTTAGTTGATTGGTTTCAATTTATTTGTTGTTTCTTGAAACCTATTGGTTCGTATTGTTCCTGTTGAAAAATATTCCATTCAACAAGTTTCACCAAAAGAGGAATTGTTATGAATAAATTGTCGAGAAATACTTTGTGATTTTCATATATTATAAGTTTACAAAACATCAATACAACACCTCCAAATTCTTTACGCATTTCCTAAGATTCAGCATTTGCACCTTGATAAATTTCAAAGGCATAAACATATCCAGAAAGTTCATTTTTGTTCATTTTTTACAATACAAATAATTTTTAAACAAATTTTTAACAAAGCTAGCTTCCTATTCTTTCATTCCATATTAAAAATGATAATACAAAACTATTTTTTAAGGAGAGTTATCAAAATTTGTTTAATTTTATTTTTTAATGAAGTTGCCCTTTATAACCACGTGTTAGTTTAAGCCCCATATGAGTCTCACTAAGGTTTCCAATATATACTAAGTTTATTTACTAGAAATAAGCAATTTAAATGGGATTATGTGACACATGCACGGCTTATGACAGAGAAAAAATTTTACATCCTCATTTGGAAGTATATTACCGTAACAAACAAATGATGATATTTCTGCTTTCACTTCTTTCATAAAATAATTGAATTCTATTTTTCAAGACTGGTGCTGCCAGTTGCTATGATATACTAAAACAATTTGAGGCCCTATATGAGGCTTAAATGGATAACAAGCGTCACTCAAGCGAAAAAATTGAGAGAAAAATGATTTTAAATCACTGTTTCTTTGAATTATTGTAGGAGCCTCATATGAGGTCCAGGTGGGGGAGAGGGTTAAGACTTCAAATAAAGAGGGTTTTAAACTACAAATCAATGACAGTAATAATGTAGTCTTTTTTTAGTCTGTGTAGTCTTTTTAATATATTTATCTTCAGGGAGCCCCAATATTTGCAGGAATACTTTGATCTATTGCAATAATTTAGGAGAATTGATAACTTAGTGAAGAATTTTTATTTTGAATATGTTTATTTTAGCTGATATGGACTTTTTTACAGATCATTTTAAATAAGAAATATATATACTGTCTTATTATTTTAGAACTTTTTAAAGGTTTTTTTTTTTTACAGTTAAGATTTCGATTGTGGTTATGAGAAAAAAAATCCATTCTCCATTTACTTTGTAGCAATTGCTTGGTTCGCATTCGCTAAAAGTGATACGACGCAAAAGAACCAATTAGATTCGGGAAAAAAATCTTTCAAACATCCCTTTAAAATTTAAGAAAATATAAAAATGTATAACATTTACAAATATCGCTGGTTAAGATGAACTATTAATCAAGTATGTCCAAAATTGCGGATTATCGTAACATATGGGAAATAAACATTGTTTAAGAAACCTTTTGATTAGAGACAATAAGGTCGCCAGAACCTCCATCTCTTTGAAATTTCTATGTGCGTATTTCTTCGTAAAATGAAGAAATTAACATGTTCGTGTACAGTGCGAATTTCGATGAACTGCTAAAATAGAACAATTTGTAAATAAACTAATCACGAGTCTACAGGTTGATAAGTTTCATTTTTGTCAGAGTATCCAGAATATTACATTTTAATAGATATAGATAATGAATGATATTGCATCCTACTCAATTGGTACATTTCTAAGTTACGCAAAGGCCCAGCTAAAGGAAATTTTTTAAACACTCAAAGAAAAGGGGGAAAATGAAAATTATCTATAAACTAGTTAGCCAGTCCGTTTAAGTTCAAAATAGCAAAACTATTCACTCTGTATAAAACTGAAAACCTAATAATGAGAAGTTTATAAATAGAAATGTGGTAGAACTCGTATGATTTTGCTTCACAATTAAAACAAATCATTCTCATACAAAAATGTGTTACGCATTTCAAAATAAAAAGATGTTAAGTAAGTAGGTCGAAATAGATTGTTCATTCACTTTTTTCATTCTTCAGTGGTATCCAGAAAGTGCGCGATATTTCTTGGTGAGTCGCCAATACAATCGAGCAGTGAAGCAACTTGAGCAGTTGCTGGACACGAACAAGAAAAGGATGCCTCCTGGTCGACTCAAGGAATTAGGGCTTATCAAACCCAGAGGAAGGCTGGCGGATCTTCTAAGTAAAGAATATATATTTACCACCATCCTTCTATGGTACATCAGGTAGATTTGAATATTGTTTTCCACATGACGGATAAAGGTAACAGACAGATTTTTCTAACAGACTTACCATTACGAAACTCGTCATCCTGAGAGGAAAGTTCTAGATAGTCGCATTATTCAGATAGAAAAATATACCAGTATTATTAATTCGTCATTGGCAACACGTGACCTACTACCTCATGCGTGCCTTTAAAAATGGTGTACAGTTTCATGTAGACTTGATTATAAAATGCCTTAAAATGATTAAGTAAAATTTTAAATTTTGCATTTGTTTATGACAATGTTATTAGCCATTCAAGGGGCTATTGCTTTAGTTGGATCATTTTTGGCGTACCAGATCACTTTTGAATTTTTTATACTTTTTAGTTGATATAATATTCAATTTAATAATTTATCGTTTCCTTTAATTTTAATATCTGAAAATTTATTAATGTCCATTCCTCGATATTTCGTCGTTTACTTTAATTCTTATATTTAATTTAGTAATTTTATAATAATTATTAAAAAAGCGCACCTTGGGAGGCTAAATTTGTTCTTTGCAAAATTTTGCAAAGACATTTTTCTGTAAGAGGTTAGTTTGATATTTTAAATCACCTTATGTATTTATATTTGTTTTTGTTTGTATTAAAAAATAGATGAGAATTTTATAAATAGAACGCGCAAAAATTGAATTTTAAAAATGTAAACAAATGTGCAACGCCATAGAGAAAACTATTCGTATTTGCGTTTCCTCATATTGTAGTTTCTTAAAGATTTAAGTACACTTCCCGAAATATTTACGCTATTTATAGTGTCAATACTTTACACATAGTGAAATGAGATTATTTCCTATACAGTGAACATAACTTTTTTCTAATAAACAGTCAAAAATGTGTAATATTTCACAATATTTGAAACAAATATTGAAAATTTGAACTATAAATTTTTAAAAATTTAAAATTTATCAAATTTAATTTTTGTAATCAAATCATATTCATTGTATAGAACATTGTATTAAAAGTACTCTTCAAATTTTTGAAGTTATGTAAATACATGAGATCTTATGCAAATTGTACCTAAAAATAAGTACACAACTTGTAAATGTAAATATAGCTATTAATTATTAAATTCCCATACACATAATTATTTATAATAATAAAAATGATTTTCTTCTCATAAACAAATACATATATATACATATATCTCAATGTCAAAATCTGACATTCCTTGTTTTTAATTTAAATATGAGAGAATTATTTAAACTTGTCATAAAAAAAACTCACTTTTCCTTATTGAAGTTACCTTTAGGATATAAAATGGTTTCAAAAAATAATACAATCTTCGGTATCAATCTGACAAACTAATAAGTAATACTGAAAGGGAAACATTTTTTAAAAACATAATTATTAGCTTTTTTATTTATAAGCAAAAAAAAAAAAAAATCCCACCTCACAGACATTGATTTTTGACCACTTCTTAGCCATTTGTATTTTAGAAGCGTCACAAATTACAAGATATAAGAATAATTCTCGCATTGATAGAGTTCAGTTTACACAGCTGAATAAAATAATTTCAAATCAATATTTTTTTTCTTGGACAAAAGTCTGACAGCAGTATTGAAATCCGGTTCTCGAGACTTTAAAATTGTATTAGGGGAACATTATTTATTGGCGGGGTAGAGTAATAAAGCCCAAACCAATGTTTCATCCAAGAATCTGAAAGTGTATATCGAATAATTCAGCTTTCTCAAACAGTACTGAAGAAACAAACAGGGGCCTATTTCGTCTAATTTTAACTAAATAACTCGGAGTATATTTTCTTGCAAATATTTATTTAATATCCAGAGTTTTACATTAAAGAACCGAAGAGTGGAGTGCATCAATTGAAATTTGTACCTGAAATATAATGCATAGCTCTTAAAGTACGTGTGGGGATCCTAGTAAAACGCTTCAAGTTTAAAATTATTTTTGACTGTTTTTTGTACTTTATTTAATTCATTTGTTAATTTTTTTCTCAAATTATTCGAATATTTATTTGCTCATGCCATTTTGACTGTACTTGTATGTTTTATTTGTGCGTCTAAACATTGTTCTCTTCTACAGCTTTGCTATACTTTATGCCTATTATGGAATAGTTTTAATAACTCCAGTTGCCATCAAAACAGAGAGTCTCAATAGTAAGTAATCCCATCTATACAATATACACTCAGTGACCAAACAATTAGGAACACTCTGCTACTCATCCCTAGAATTACTTCTCTAACTTTGAAGACAGGAGGTATTCTTTTATACAGGGACTTTACAAGCTGCTTAAACAGTTGAGAAGGAATGCTAAGGAAATAGAAGCTCTAATTCCCCTCAGATGGTGTTTCGGAGACTCATCAACCTCGTCCCACAAATGCCCGATAAGGTTGCGATCGGGTGACTGGGGTGGACTCAAACTTCAAACTTATCTTAGACAATTTTGTCTTGGATGTAGGGTACATAGTCTTGTAGAACATAGCCATGATCGTTCTGGAAATATTACGACCATAAATGGGGGTATAGAGTCAGCAAAGATGTAAAAGTAGGCGCCGTCATTCACTGATGTTTTCAATGGAACTGAGGGACCAAAAATAGCAAACAAAGTGTTCCCCAGACAATAATTCTACCACCCGCTTATACAGTTATTATGTGGTGTGCCGGTCCATGGCTTTGTGCTGCTTTCGCCTCACCCGGATTCTGCTACAACGTCACGAAGTTGAAATCTTACTCCTCGGACCAAACAAACTTCTTTTCATCAGGTTTCAATTTTCTGCTTTCTGTAGCCCATAGAGGCCGTTTCCTTCTGTTTTGAATCTAACTCACGGGGTTTCTTGTAGGTCACAAGGCATTAAAACCGTAACTTTTCTTAGATCAGTTTTGTGGAGTGTACAGATATGTTTTGCGATGATCCTGGGTTTTCGAATACTCTATTAAATGGGTTGGCCATTGAAATCTAAAGTAATTGGCCGAAAACTGGGCAATGTTTAAATTTGATGTGAAGTGATGAGATTAATTTTCATAAAATATTTCTGTATATGAGTTTAAAATCTTACTCTTTGAAAAAGACCATGAAATTTTATGTATTTCTTATATTTAAAGTTTCATCACTAAGATTTTTTTTAAATTTTTTTTAATTGCTATTATTCAATTACAACAGTGCTTCTTAATTTTTTTTTTTTTTGTTCTTGCGACTCTACTACCACGCTGAAACATTTCGAACTATAACCATAAGCATACATGAAAAAAATTGCGTTGTTTAATTTATAATTAAATTTAAAAATAAATTAAAATATTTAATTTTCAATAAAAACTTTTTTTAATAAATTAAAATAATATACTCATAATTTTTGATATCCATGGGTAAAAAAATAATTTTATCTTATAGCTTCTCTCACAATAATTATTGGAATGAATACCACCTTTAGTCGAATAAAACAGTAAAATACAATATACTTTTCTTGCGGGTTGCACATTTGTTACGAAACAAAAACAACGGACTATACAAGAACTTTTTCACTTTACACACGGCGGAACCGAGACTTATTCGTCTATGTAGAACAGAACGTTGCGTATCACATATTTTCGGTCTTAATTTTCATTCCGAAAAATGTCAGAATTCAGATGCGACCCCGCTATAAGAATGCTCTTATTGGTATTTTTTCAAAGTGTAAATAGGATTTACCGCTGAACTTAGCCAGTGTTACGACTGTATAATAGAGTTGCACAGAAAATGTAATACACGAAATTAAAGAATAATGAATATATATAGATAGCGACTAATATATTTTTAAAGTCATGTATCTGAATTAAACATTCGCGACCCCATTTGTAATCGCCATCCGCAGTTTAAGAAATGCTGAATCAGAAAATAATGCGTGTATGCCATCATGAGTATTGCGCTGCAATTTGTGGCTCTGCTGTTGCTGTTCACAATGCGTATCAGTCGCCTGGCATCTCTTTCGGTCATATGCAATTTCCTCCTGCTCTCTCTCTCTCTCTCCCCTAGAAGTTTTTTTTGGCCCAGTAGTTATTCTTTGAAGACTTTAGATAGTGTTTTACGAGAAAAGCCCAGAAAGGTAGTTAATACTACGTAAGTAGCAAAACCACCTATTCCGTCAACCATAATCGTGCCGCGTTCAGGGTCACTCAGATATCTTGTTTTTACAGGATTCGGCTGATTCTAAAATTAACTCGTATTTCTGACCAGGAAAAAGCATTTTATCAGATAAACCGGGTTTCTTTACGTCAACACACGTGCAGTGCAGGTGAATCGAAGTTTGAGTAAATGGTTTTCCTAATTTTTTGGCTACGTGCCATTCATCAAAAGCTCAACAAAAACAATCAATTTCTGGAGCTATAAATACTTATAAATTAGTTTAACTAATTCTGTAATTACGATACCCACATGCCTACATTACCAATTAACGTGTGAAGGCAAAGTCGTCGAATAGTCATTATTGCAAGTTTCAACGTTCGATTGGCTGAGGTTTCGATATCATCGAAGACCCTCGTTCAGAATAATGAACCTTGCTGTTAATTAAATGTTGTTGAGACTCAAAATCTTTAAATGGAGGGGGGGGGGGGAGTTTGTAGATTCAAATACCCATTCACTGTCTTCCTTGTCACTTAATGTAACTCAGAGTTACAATAAAATCTCGAGCAACTCTACAATGAGATGAATTCAGCTCCAATAATAGAATTAATAACCATTAGAATCACAGAGAAATTTGATTAAGTAGATGTAACTTAAGAAGTAAAGAGACAGGAATAGATAAATATCTAATTTTTATTAGATTTTCGTGGAATTCAGTAATAATATTTTTAATAGGAGTGCCATTAAATATTTAAACAGACAATTATTTTAGTAAAGGAAATGCTTAATGTGGGCATTTGAAACTTTTATAAGTATTTGTTGGTAATATTGCAAAATAGTTTTATTCAGCTGTTCGATTAATATTTACATAAACGTAGCTTTTAAAGGCTGGGTTACGAAGACGTGTCTGATTAAACAAAGTACTTTTGATGAACAGCGTTCTGTGATCCGAATTTTAATTTATTCCCTCGGTTGAACAAATAACACAGCAGTAGTTGCATCGATTAAAATTTGGCCCAAAGGGCTCATTTCCAAAATGATGCGACTTGGAATTTCGGACCAACTAGTCAAAATTTTCCACTCGTTCCTCAACTCTCGTAGTTTCCGGGTTCGAGTTGAAAATGCAGTATCCTCATCCCAGACCAATTCTCAGTGGCGTTCCACAGGGAAGTATTTAGGCTCCAAAATTATTCTCCCTTTTTGTAAACGACATCCCGAAGGTTTCAAACATCTATTTGGACATGTACGCCGATGATACTGCCACAGCCATAATGATACTGTCCCAAAACATCTGGAATCGGAAAATTATTAATAAATTGGAGAATTACATCTCTCTATTATAGCTCTGGCTCATTGACTAGAAAATTAAAGCTAATGCATCAAGAAACGCTTGCCTCCTCTTTGCGAAACAACGGTGTATTGGCCATTTGCCAACTGTTACCATATTCAATCAACCCGTGTCCTGGGTCACTGAATATAAGTACCTAGGGTTATTTCTAGACTCAAAATTAACCTTTGTCCACCATATGCGAAAAGTCCACAGGAAGGCTATCGGAATGAGCAGAATGCACACTCGCTTAATTTCTCGAAAGAGTAAGCTGGCGATGAAGCACAATATTGTGCTCTACAAATCCATCCTGAGACCAATCATGCTGTATACCTCACCCATCTGGGCGTTGGCTGCAACTACACATCTGAAACGACTGCAGTCTTTCAAAATATACACCTTAGGAAAATGATTAATTCTCCTTGGTTTGTTCGGAAAGAAGTCCTACTTAAGGATCTTAAATTGAATCAATTTTATTCATTAAAAACCAATCAAACTCCTTTTTTAATAGGATCCCTCAAATTCCTAATAAATTGCTTCAAAATTTCCAGCGTATGATGCATCAATTGCATCATTGCAAAAAAGACCTAGAGCAGCTTTCGGTCATAACTATTAGCATTTCCCAGTCTTAAAAAGACTGAGAAATCATTGAAGCAACTTATTAGTGACATCCTAAGCGTTTTAAGTTTATCGCGAATTTGTAGGACTTCAACTCATTAAATTCCAGTCACGAAAGCTACGTTGTGCTTCGCGATTAATTCCTGATAATTTTCCTAGTTTTAAAATCTTTTCCTCAATAGTTTTTAAAATTTTTCACTGAAATCAATTTTTCGCACTTTTTAATAACAATTTTGCTCACCAGGTGTCACTAATTCCACTGAAAAAAACCATATAACTCTATCTTTACAAAACTCATTCTCCTCACGCTTTAAAATCTCACCCATTTTTTGGCCTTTAATCCTCTAAAATTGGCATCGACGACGGCACTTAAAATTTATTTCATTTAATTTAAGTATTTTTTTCTACCTTGCAAAACCTCTCAAAATTCAACGGACGACAGGCAAAACGGAGTCGTTTTTCATCTCCTAACTGAAGTACCGCCCCATTTAGCTTTCTGACCAATGCGATAGGCGCTTCGTTAGCTTTCTTCCATGGCATCCAATCGCAATTTGGTATTTCATCACTTTAACTTCACGATAATTTAGTAGTTCCTCACTCTGCTGATATCCCAGGCTTTCTCTGCCTTGAACCTAAATTTTGATTGCTTTTTAACAATTATGAATAATTCGAGATAAAAACCAACGTTTTTAAAAACAACGTTTTTATATAGTGGCAAAGTTTATTAAGAAAAATTATTGAAATATTAGTAAAAACTGGTCGCAAATATCTAAATATTGCATTGTTAGGCAAGTAAGAACGGTTCCCGAAATTTCAGAGCTCTAGCTTGATGGGAAGTTGGTTAATTTAACGATAGAAAATTGGATGACACACTGATACACACACACAGAAAAACACACCAAGTGAAATACATAAAAACGTTAAAAGTAACTAAAATTAATTAATTCATCCGGTAAATTAAATGGTTGGAATGCAGTTTAACCCAATCACTCTTGGCGACAAGAATTATTTGGCAATATTTTGCCAAATGTGGCTACCCTGGTCCGTTTTACGGACTTAACGTTCAGCCAAACAAAAAAAATCGCCAATTTTGGTGCCAATTTTTGAAATCGCGCCAAGTGGTTGGGATAAACTGCATTATTGAAGAAAATACTAGCTAAAACTTGTCGCAAATGTCTAAATATCGCATTGTTAGGCGAGTGAGAACAATTCCCAAGGTTTCAGAACTCTAGATTGATGGGAAGTTGGTTAAATTAACGATCGAAAATTTGATGACACACACACACACACACACACCAAGTGAAATTCAGAAAAACGTTTTAAAAAATAACTAATTCTGCTCTCTTAAATTTATGATTATTCAGATGAAAGGGTAAATTTAATTTAATAAATAGGAACCTCTTAAATTATGGCCGTTGCCGTTATTTGCATCAGTCGCTTCAGCTCTTACGCTTGGGCGAAAAAGTTTAAACGTGATCAAAAAATTGTCACCGACGAGCACCGGCGTCTAGTAACTGTATAGAGCTCTGAATTAGAATCTCGAATTGATTCACTTATTTAAAAAGACTGACGATATACAGTTGAGGAAATCACTGAAAAATGTAGAATTAGAGTTGGCATAACTCATTCAATCATTCAAAACAATCTGAACTACTG